>QTSX02005497.1:0-12623 GCA_014839935.2 Entomophthora muscae
GTGAGTACTTTGTTGCTGTGTTGACCCATTTTGCCTATTAGCGCCAAAAATCCCTGTTAAAGGAGTGTATATTTTAACCTGCTAGTTGGATTTTGTTTAAATCTGAGTTCATTTTGGTTGTTGCCATAGTTTAAAACTACTTTATTAATTTAGCCTTATTTCTGAGCCTTTGATTATTAATCCAAAACTGATCAGGTGTCAAGTGGATAGAGTCAAAACAAAGAAAGTGTCGAGTTTCAGTTTTTTATAAATTACATATGAAATCTCTAAATAAATTGGGCTTAATTTATGTGGCACCACTTAATCCAAAACTGGGGAATGACATAATGTAAAATAAGTGGGGTACTTGATTAATGTATATACCACTCAATCCAGTATAGTGGTGCTTGGGAGCCTAATCAACAACTATGGACACTAATAATAAAAAAATATAATAGTATTAATAATTTTTATATAAGTACATATGTATTTTATTAATAAAATTAAATTTGGCTTAAAAAGTGTTGAACTGGTCACTTTTGGGTTTAGAGTGTCAAACACAGGTTTTTTTCATTTCTATTAGTAAATTTACTTATAAATTGCCCTTAATTGGTATTTAGCTAACTGATTTATTAAACAGAGTTGAGTTCAAGTAAATCCAACCTGGTTTTGGTTTCAAACCCCCTAATTACTAGTAAAAATTAGCTTAAAATTGGTTAAGCCAAAATACTAATAGATGCCATATGTGGCATTGACTCCCTGGTACTCGACAAAGTAACAGTGTACTAGGAGTCAAGCTTAAGGGAGTCAAACTTACCACAGTTGCCTATACAATTACTTTCAAGATGTCATATTTTGATATTCTGTTTTCAATATGGGATAGCCTATCATTTCATTCATCCTCACAAATTTAAAGGTAACCGTGATAAAATCAACTGAATTAATGAAAAAGTGAGAATTCAACTTTGGCTAAGGCAAGGCTTTTAAATTTTAAAATTGAATTTAAACAATTTATTTGGACTTGAAAAGTATTGTGAATGTATAGAATACTTATTATTCACCCTCTCAACTAAAAAAGTCAAGAAAATCATTTATTTATAGTAAAAGGTCATTTTGAAATTTTAAAAAGCTTCAATTTACCGAAGTTGGAATTTTCACTTTTGAATTCATACAGTTGATTTTACCACAGTTGCCAATCTATATACTATTGTATTTAGTATGAATTTATAAAAAATAGCTAAGAATATTTAATTGCTATACTTTTGGTGCACTTTTCATTATTATAGTTAGTTTATTTTAAGTCCTTTTTTAGATTTCCAGGGCCTTTACTCAGCAGGATTTTTTTAAATTTTTATTTGCTTTTTGATCATTTTTTTAATTTAATTGGCAGTTATTTAACTCTTTAGCTTTTTATTAAGATAATTTACCTCAAAGTTATTAGTTCTAACTCTCTAAGAGTATTTTTCCTTTCTCTAAGATATTGCTGAATAGCAATATCAGCTTTTAGAATGAAACATCATATTTTTAGCCTCTAAGCTGTTTATTTCCTTTCTCAAAGTTATTTTACTATCTCCCGCAATTTTTTATTTAGAGGCAATTGTATAATTTTTTAAAAATCAGAGTTATTCCTTAAAAACTCATCACTATCTATAAAAAAGATATCAACTTTCTTCCTTGAAGCTGACATTCTCTCACATGAAGTTCAACATAACACATCCATGATTATTTTGTTCACATTCTATTTAAAAAATCTACTCAAACCATCCCAATTTCTTTTCAAAGCTTGGTAAACTTGGCCAGGAAAACTACTGTATGCCTGTTCAGTATATCAGGCCATAAAGTTTTAGCTTAATTTTTAAATTTCTATTTTACCTAATGTTGCAACATCTTCAATTAATTCCTCGTGGGGAATTAACACCCTCAGAAGTTCACCAAATGAGTCACCAAATGGCTCACCAACTAACCATTAAGCCAGTGGCACTACTATCATTCAGCCATCTATTACAGGGATTAAACAATCCAGATCCTAAGCAGAACACAGCTTGAATAAGCCTTGTGAATTAAGAGGGAACATTACTCAGGTAAGTCTTCATGACTTCTATGACGTACATGGATAGTATGTGGCTTTCTATGATACTATATATATTCCTATATTCATATCCACAAAGTATCATTCTCTTCTTAAATTTCCAGATTTATCTTGTTTATTATACTCTCCAAGAAGTATATTCTTGACAGTGGTAGCACAGGTAGGGTTATTCACACCTACAAAACTCTTCGGGAAAATTCCTCCTAAGAAAAGGATCCAAAAAATGGCCCCTCCCTGCAGGCTGGAGAGATTATGAAGAAGGACAAGAAATCCCCACGTGGGTTTCACAATCTTCAACAACATCCTTGTTCCCCAAATAAATAGTACAATATTCTTCACAATTGTAAACTCCTGAACCTTGCCTCCAACTGCTTCCAGCCTGCAGCCACCCAAGATACCTAACATTGTGGTATTTCAACGTCTGTGCTCAGCAGAAATTGGAACATTCACAGGATTACACCAGGAGAACGCCAACCTCTGGATCAACAGCACCCAAAAGCAAGTTTACACAAGTGGGTTACCCCAGGACTATGTATAGCAAATTGCTCCCTCATAAAACACAGGAATTGCCTCATTTTCTGTAAGCAAATGGCTTGAACAACACCCTGATCAAAATGAAAACTGGGAAACATTCAAAGCCGCCTTCCTCAAAAATTCTCCATGAAAGACTCCAACGTGGTGATAATGACATAACTCCAAAACCTTCAAAATGACAGAAACACTTGAGGAGTATATTAAAGCATACAAAAGCTTACGTGACCAGGCTCCCAACACTATCAACTTTGACAACCCTGGGCCACATTTAGACTTCTACAATGGCCTCCCCTCACACATTAGACTTCAGTTCAACATCTCTGCTGTAAGAACCTCAAAGATGTATTCTTGGAAGAAAAGCGCACAGCTCAAAATTCTGAAAACCTACATGCAACAAACAAACGCAAGGAGAGTCCTACTTCCAAAAAGAACCCTTGTCCTAATAAACAGAATAACTGAGCTAATAATACCCATCCTTGCAACAGGAATTTCACTGCACAAGCTAACCATGCAAGCACTAAAGACACCAATAAGGAGGGAAAAGCTCAGGGGAGTGCTTAGGTGAGCTGCCCTCCCCCACTTCATAAGACTTGTACAGGGACTAAGATGTGGATTCAATCACCATGATCCAAATACCCTCCAGCAATCCTCTACTATTTGCTGTCTAAACCAGGAAATAAACTCCTCACTTATCCTTTACGTTTTTGCAGGTATCAAGGCACAGCACTATTTTCTACTGAAACAGACCAATCCCTTGTTGACAAGACAAATTTGCCAATCTCATGAAACTACCCACAGTCCAAAGCAGTATCAAAAGAGTTATTATGGCAGAAAATAGGAGCACACCAGTCACCAAACAAGAAAAGCCTTTCCACACTCAAATTAGAGACATACAAACTATGCTCAGTGGCCCTATCATACCAATCCCCAAACATGATGTTATACTTGGCCTAGACTGGATGAGAAAGACCAAGCCCCATATTGACTGGGATAGCACTACCCTTGCCATACAACAAGGCAAGGTACACCACCATGTCTACCCAACTCACCCTGACACACTTATGAGAGACCATGTGTTTGTGAAAATCATAGAAACAGAAGAGGAAACTGACCCCAGCAAAATCCATTGGAACACCTGTATGTATGAGGTTATTCACTTTAAAAATACAGAAATCAGACATGAGAAAGACTACATCTGAGATCAGCCGGTCAGTGAATTTTCTTCTATCTTCCAAGAAGCCTTACCAGGTTTACCACCTTACCGTGACATTACAACAAAAAATCAACCTCAAGGAAAGTGTACCAAAGGTACAACCTATATAGTGCCTGCATGCCTCAAGAAGACAACACTTTGAGAGCCTATCTGGACAAAGCCCTTGAAAAGGGCCTCATTAGACCCTCAAATTTGCTGTTTGGTGCCGCTGTCTTCTTTGTAGCCAAGAAAGACAGAAGACTCTGTCTAGTTCACATACTACAGGGCGCTCAACAAGGTCACAATTAAAGAACAGGTATCCCCTGACCCTGATCAATGACCTTTTTGAAGCCCTGGGGGTCCCAAATCTTCACAAAATTTGATTTGACAGCAGACTATCACCAAATTTGCGTGAAGTGAGAAGATATCCCAAAGACTGCGTTCAGATATCAAATATGAATCATTTGAATGTGTTGTTCTCAATTTTGGTATGACAAACGCCCCCAGCACCTTTGTGACTTTCATGAATAAGGTTTTCAAAGAACACATTGGAAAATGATAAATCATCTACCTGAACAACATAATCATCTTCAGCCAAACCTTAAAGCAATACTGTGAAGACATCCACCTGGTCCTCTGCACCCTCAAAGAAACCAACTCATTGCCAAAACATCAAAGTGTGACTTCTTCTTGTCTGAACTTTCATTTCTTGATCACATTATCAGCAAGGACAAAATCAAACCAGACCCATAAAAGATACATGCCATAACAAAAATTCCAGATCCCAGAAATAAAAGCAAATTTTGTAACTTCCTAAGCATGATAGCCTATGTTAGAATATTAATCCCTGAATGGGGTGCCCTTACTGCTCCCTGTCAGCCATTACAGGCAAAACAACCAAGTTTGTATGGTTACTTCTACAAGACCAACACTTCTGCCATTTAAAAGAATGTATGATCACTTCCCCTATCCTCAAATATCTGAATTGTGAGGGAATATATGAGTTGGAAACTAATGCATCTGACTATACCATAGGAGGGGTACTCTGTATTCAGACAGCAGAAAAAGACTTCCTTCCTGTGGCGTACAAGTCAAGGAAGTTATCTGACGGCAAACAAAGATACCCCATACATGATAAGGAATTTGTAGCTATTGTGCACTGTCTCGTGAAATGGTAATGGTATATAGAAGAGGCCCAAACATTCAAAGTGCCAACATACCAGCACAGTCACTGATATTCTTCAAACACAACAACACCTATCAAGGGAACCAATCTGAATAAATGACCTCATATAAAGATATCCAATGCAAATCCAAAATATAAAAGCCAGGCAAGGAAATGCTTACCACAGATGCCCTATCAAGTTTATACAGTAAACATATTCTATGGATAGGGACCTAAATTGGCCCATGTTGATCATGAGAAATCACCAAGGAAAAGGGTTCCCCACCTGGCACCCCAATGAACATCCAATAGAAGGTCATGAGGAACAAGCGTCTGTTCAAAAACGTATATGGCATACTTAACCAATCTTTCAAGTGATGACACTGTGCATATGTCCCATCAACACAAAAGATTGACACAATATTTCAATATCACAGAGACCTGGGATTTTTATAGCAGGAACTTGCACAAATATCTCAAGACACGCTACTGGTGGCTGTATGCTAGAATGATATCAAAGAGGTACTGGAATAATGAAAAGTCATGAGAACATGCCTTAAACTAAGACACCACCCAAGTCAGTGGTACCTGCCATCCATCCCCACAGCTTATAGGTGGGATCACTGGATATTTTTGGGACCAATCACCTAGCAAAAGCAAACACAAAAGTACATTATAATAGCTAATGTTTATGGACCAGATGGCTGTATGTCAGGATGCCAGGTGTGCCGTGGGGCTCCATCACGTAGTGGAGGAATTTGGCTGAGGTACTGGCACTGGCCCACAGATGATGGGACCTAACTTTACCCAGGTAGGGAAGGGCCTTCTGAGCCACAGCCTATGATCCAGCCGCTGGCACAGAGTCGATCAATCCCGGGAGCTCAAAGTAAAGCCTCCCAGGATTGACTACCTGGCCAGTGGCGTCAGAAGTGGGGGGCTGAGATGGATGGTTTGGGTGTTAGGGGCAGTTTCATGGGGACCAAGTAAGTGGCAGGATTGTTGTACTCCCGTTGAAGATCAAAGGGTAGATGGTGATTGCTTGGCCGTCACAGACAATTTGGTAGGGTTCCTTGGGAGCGTTTGGGCGGGTGTACCACTGCAAGTCTTCCAATGTCCAGGGTTTGTAGTCAGGATTGGTAGGATACTCAGTGAAATGCACAGAGCCAAAGGGAACGTTGGGTGGGCAGTAGTAGGCAAAGGCTTCAGTTTTATCAACTGGAGTCTGACTATCTATCCCAGTAGATGGGTACTGACGCTTGGTTGTATGTAGATGAAAGAGCATCAAAAATAGGTGATGGAAACAGATTGGTGAACCAAAGTTCATAACAACTTTATTTGGTAAGCATCGATAATACAGAACTTTTTCAAGTGCTTCTGATTTATATACTTACTCACATACATGTGCCTCTGGGTATTCTTCTGATGCTATCTGTGTGGCAAGGCTTGGCATCTCAGGTTCTGCTGTTTAGTTGGCTGCTTCATGGTTATTTTTGGGGTTTTCAGGAACAGTTGTTTGGCTTTTGATGGTCCATCTTGGCTTGGCTGGTCATTGATTTTGGCAGGCTTGGCTTCTGGGGTTTTGGGGGTTTTTTCCAATTTGATCACCATTTTTGGACTGGCTTCACAGGCTCTCTTGCTTCAAAGAACTTGATTAAAAAGGGGTTCCCAATTGGGGACCCCAAATTACTTAATGTGGAGGGTGGGCTTGATCTGGGTTTACTGGGCAGCTAAAAAAATAGCCGCCCAGGCCCAGCCAAACCCACCAAGGCTTGGGCTTAGCTTTTGGGGCCCAAAGCGGGGCCCTCATCTACCATCAGGGCAGGAATGGTTCCTGCACCTGGATTCACTTCAAAAAGCAAACATCCAGGTGCGGGCAAATCTCCCCGCTGCTAGCCCCGCCTGGTGGCTAGGAGCGGGTTTGATTCCCGCCCGGGGCCTCAAAGCTATTACTTTTGTAACACTGTAGCCCAAGCTACAAAAGAACACAGAGGCAATAATGTGAGACAATTTATTGGCAAAGAGATCATAGCTAAGTTTGGGAAACTTGACATCCTGATCACAGATGCAGGCACCAAACTTAAGGCCATTGACACCAATATCTATCTCACCAAGAATAGAATTAAAGACATATCACAGCCAGTCCCGTATCACCTGCAAGCAAATGGAAGAGTAGAACAACTAAACATCTTGCTGGTAGAAGACTCTCAGTAAGTTATCTGCTAACAATCCAAAAGCCTGGGTTGACATGCTGCCAACAGCCCTCATGGTATGCAGAACACAAGTCAACTGCAACAAAGCAAAAGCCTGTATGAACTTGTCTATGGACAAAAGCCTGCCCTTGTTAGTACTATCACAGGACCACAATTACCTCTACCTAAGAAGGTGCCAGACAACAGTGATCCTGGCAGTACAGCGTGCTAGAAGGAATCCAGGAAGACATTGAAACAAAAAAGAGTCAATAGAGAGGCAATCCCACTATAACAAGAGAGATTCCAAGTTGGGAACAAAATCTGGGTTGTCAACCACAATCAGCATAAATTGGACCCAGGGTTATGTGAACCAGGCATTGTCATGGAGGTCAAACCCAACAATACCTACCTCATCAAAGAAATTGGAGCTTGGACCAAACTGAAATGTATGCATCATGACTGACTCCGCCTGTGCAAAGTAAGAACATCTCAACAAAATTCCAGACTCCCTGTTCCCAACACCAAACTGGATCAATACCAAGCGCGCATCCCTGACACTCTTAAGAAAATTCCCAAGTCTCTGCCTTCCAGCACCCCAGGGGAAATGTCGCAACATTTTTGATTACTCTCTCTTGGGGAATTAACACCCCGAACAGTTCACTGAATGAGTCACTGAATGGCTCATCAACTAACCATTAAGTCAGTGGCACTACTATCATTCAGCCATCTATTACAGGGATTAAACAATCCAGATCCTAAGCAGAACACAGCTTGAATAAGCCTTGTGAATTAAGAGGAACATTACTCAGGTAAGCCTCATGACTTCAATGACGTACATGGACAGTATGTGGCTTTCCATGATACTATATATATTCCTATATTCATATCCAATAAAGTATCATTCTCTTTTTAAATTTCCCCTTTATCTCATTTATTATACTTCCAAGAAGTATATACTTGACACTAATATTAATTAAATGACATTATAAAATAAGATAATTATGCTGAGTGTTACTAATTAAGTTTACTGTATATTTCGATAGGAAATTTCCTCAATAGAGTCTTGATATACCCATTTAAAAGGGCTTACTACTAAAAAAATTTACACTACACAAATGGGACATCGAATCAAACTTAATTTTGAGCCATCCGTTTTTGCCAATAATATTGCTGGAGCACATGACTCCAGAGTAAAGCTTTCCAATTTTACCAAATTAGATATAAATACTAAAGTAAATATCACTTTTTGAAGGATGCGATTAAAATCATGGAGCTCTTTTCCAGAACAACTCCCATCTCCTGTAAAATTTTGCCTTACAAGCACAACTGGAGCCAACTTTATCCCATCGATGACGTTATATGACTATCTAATCAGGGCGATCCAAATGCTTTTGTTTGCATTATTACATTAATAAATAAGTTAAATTCAATACTCGTTTTGCTTCCTTTGAGAGATATTTCTTTCATTTGAAAACTTTTAATTTTAACAAGTAAATATATCTTCTTTTTATCTAAAAATCATTCAGTCAATTATTTTTATTCTTCTTTGAAAAAGCTTAGCCTTAATTTAATTTTGTATGCTTCCCTTTAACTTCTTTGAAGAATTCATACTTATATGTTTTATGTTGGGTTTTAATTTTCCTTCTCATGCACGTGCCTCTAGCTAAGTTAAGCTACCTGATTCTCCATTGATGCAGAATGACACCAATCCCTGTAACAGTTTTACCAGTTTTCCTTGGCTCAGGAAAAACCACTATCCTTTATCCCTAACCAGTAAGCTTCCGAAGGATTGCAGTGGCTATACTTAGAATGAGTTGGAGACATGAAGATCGATAGTAAGTTTATAGCTGCGGGAACAAAAGGGAGTCATCTCAGGAAGTTCAAGAAATTGTTTAATGGATGCCTTTTTTGCGTCCTTGTTGGGCAGATGAAAACGGCACTTCTCGAAATGAAAGAAAAGTTCAATCCCGATAGGATCCTGATTGAAACTAGCGGCTCTGCCTTCCCTGCTCAATCGCTGGCAAGTGCGTCAACTATCCCAAGAGGATTGTTTCTGAAATGCGATTGTTACTGTAGTTGACTGCATGGATTTTTTATGGGCTATGAAGATAAATCGTATACTGCGAAGCTTCAGGCGCATTACACAGAATTGATTATCCTCAACAAGCATAAGTTAGTAACTCAAGAACAACTTGACTTGGTCGACGATCTGTAAAATGATTTAAATACCGATAAAAAATCCGCTATAACACACAACGGGCTGACCCTGACCTAATGCTTGGATTGGATAGTCAACTGTTTCTTTCATCTAATTCACAGGTCGCTATGACCCCAGATCATCATAAAACAGAGATAGACATCATTCAGATAAGTACCCCCAATTGATGAGGTCAGCGGAAATTAGCAGCAAGGATCAGATAAGCACAGCCACATAAAATCTTGATAAAGAAGATGTCTTCAGAGTAAAAGGCCTTGTTCGTTGTTCAGAGGACGATGTCCCTCGGTACTTGCTGTTGAGTAATTTCGCCTTCTCTCGAGGCAGTTGGTCACCAGTGACGGAGTCGATTGAGAACATCGATAACTGGAATAGTTATGTTATCGTCTAACAGTGATGGGGCTCGGCTTAGCTTCTTACCGGGCCAGGTTTTTGAAAGGCCTTAAGAATTGGATGAGTCACAGATCACCTACCATCCAGCAAATCATCACCACTAATAGCGTGGAATAAAAGTCGTTTAGCCACTAATATCAACCCGATTCCCAATATAAACCAAGTGATTAGCACAAGCCACATCAAATTTGTTGTCTGTTTTTAAAAAGCCAATGATCATTTGTCTGTCTCAAGCTACTTTTGCCAGTGTTGATGCATGTGTTGTAACTGTGCTGTATTAGCAAAGTTTCAAGGGGGGAAAATATTGGAAACTAAATAATTATCTTTATTGAGATGAATCACTTATATAGTTTTGGGGAATCATTTTAAGAGGAACAAGATTGGGACAATCAATCAATTAGATTGGATAGGGGGTGGCTTGATCCTCATAATGACTGAAGCGCCAAATTGGATTGCCACATGGTTAGGATTGTCATTGGTTCCTGTTTCCTGGTTTGGTAAACCAAGTTGACTTTGCTTTTGGCAGAGTGTGCCAAGATAGTTGAACTGTGGGGCAAGTGGTCTTTTGTGCAGGGCTTTGCCAGGGGGTCAGCCCTGCAGTTTTGACACCCCCTTCTGAGAGTTGGCTTTCTCAGATGGCTGGTCAGCAGGAAAATTGTTGGGGGGTACAGACTCTGTTCTCTTCCAACTGCTTCTTGGCCATGGGTAGCACATTCTCTCACTGTTTTTGTCTTTTTTGCATGGCTGGAGCCAGTTGTGGTGTAAGATTTTATCCTGCTTTTGTCTACCTAATCCTTGAACTAGGTAAGTATTGTTATTCTATACCTTCATCACAATGCCAGGGCCCATCTTTCCTGGCTGCGGCTTACTCTTGTTGGTATTCATCACACAGACTTTTTCACCAACTTTGTGCCTTTCCTTGAAGGGAATTGCTGTGCTTTGCAGCTGCTTTTCTTCCTGGTGTCAGTGTGCCAGGAATAGGTGGAGGCATTGGGTGACTTGGGACAGGGGGCTGCTGGGCCAGTGGGAAGTGCCCATCACAATATAGGTGCTAATTTGATAATGTAAGATAGGGACTGCCTGAGCAAGGACCAGGGACCAGAATTCAGCATCATAGAGTCCATCAAGCCTGTGAGAGTAATGTAAAATACTTCAAACAGCTGGGTGGACGTGATGTCAGCAGTGGTGGCTGGTTCTATTGGACGGTTGGGTAGAGGGGTCAGAGGCAGGGTCATAGGAACTAGGTAAGTGGGCAGATAGTTGTACTTGTCACAGAACACCCTTGATGGCCTTACATACCATTTCTCTTTATGTCCTATAGTTTTAATAGCTCTAGTTCTTGCCAGGGGTTGGCAAGTAGTATATTCTCCAGATTAAACTCAGAGTAGGAAGGGTTTGTTGGGTATTTGGTGAAATATATTGGTTCAAAGGGTGCTCCAGGGAGACAGTATAGCATGGGCAATAGGTCTGTGGGATGGTCACTATGAAGAGCAGGTGCCTTGGTGTCTACTGGACTAGAGTGGAGATAGAAGACTACTAAAAATAAATAGGGTAGGATTTTTTGGAACCAAAGGTTTATGAATATTTTATTATCAAAAATGACAATACTGTCATCCCCGTGCCTCCAGGGTTTTTTATACCATCAGATTTTGCTTCTTCAATTTTTGCAGACTTCAGGCCTGTGAGTAATTTACTGGCAGGGTGTAGGCATTGAGGCAGAGCTTTGAAGGTGACAAATTATGGTTTAAATAGCTCTGGTAAACAGAAGTGGCAAGGCTTGGCTATGCTGGTTCTGTTCTCTGAGTTGGTCAATTGTATTGCTAATTCTAGGCTAGGAACTGGCAAGGGCTGGTGCTTATTGGTGAGGTCAATATCAGGTCTTGTCTTAACCTCCTTTTGGCAATCCACAACCTCTGGTTAGGTCTGAAATCTCAGTGGCACATAATTGGTGGCAATATGGTTGCCATTTGGGAAATCTCCTTACTGTAAAGCCCAGCTGTAAAGACACAGCAAAACTTACTTTCTATAATTAATGTAGGAAAATAGATAGCAAGATTGGGTTGAACTTCAATGATAGCTTAGCTATTAACTAGCCAAAAAACATTTATTTATAGGTAAAGGTAGTGAGGGGAGATTGTGTAGGAATAGTGGGTGCAGAGAGTGTTTTTCATGCATGTCAAATGAAGTTGTCACTTATTACTTTCATAGTCCCATACTCTACTAAAATTTGCTTGCAATCTGGGTTCTTGACAAGTGCTCACTACTTAATAACAAAGATTTGAAATAACAAGGGCTTTTGAATATGGGTTTGGACATGCAGATCCAGTTCATATTCGTCAACTTACAGTTGCATGCATGACATGACATCATTCTCATGCAACCAGTTATTCATGGAGGAAGTTTATTTTCATCTTAATTTTGCTCGTGATTGGGGTTCTCAACAAGTTGCTATTGATTAAGAAAAGTTGTCAGGCTTAGCAAGACCTTTCTAATGCAAGTTTAAGAATCAATTTTCATTCCGTACTCAATGAGTTACGCTTGCATGAATAGGAACATTCATGAATTAATCTATTTATGCAAAATGCATGAATACCCATCTTTGAGTAAATTGTGATTTTACTGCTACCTGGCCCAGATATTGGATAATTCCCAATTTCTATTGGCCAGGTAATTTATGTCAGGATAATGTTGCAACTGAACCAATGAGGATTCAGTACTTGGAATTGGGGAAGACAACAGTCCAATAGAAAGGACAGAATAATAAGAATAAGGTATTGTTTATTGTAGAATATTGTGATTAATATACTATATGAGGAAAGCCACAAGGCCACAAGGGGGTGGCATAGTGGAAAGTTTCATGTAAGGTT
>QTSX02005498.1:0-12566 GCA_014839935.2 Entomophthora muscae
TCTTTTTCATAGAAGGGGTTTTATACTATTAGAATTTTTGTCTCCAAATTGGTGGGCTTTAGGTCCACAGACGTTCTGCCAGCAAGACTTTGGCATTTAGGGAAGGCTTTTTGGGCAGCCAATTCAGGGTTTGATGATGCTGGGAAATAGAAGTGTTAACACTATATTTACCTATTTCTATTCCCTGTTTCACAGAACCCAGCGGAATGCATCATTGGTTTGGTATTGTGGCCTGGCATTGACAGGTGTTCATTGGAGAATTTATTTTTGGGTCCAGTATTAACCTTGTTTTGGCAAACATCTACTTCAGAATAGGTCAGGGTTTTCTGTTGCTTGTCTTTGCTTAAGGTCAATGATTTATTAGGAAAAACTTCTTGGTTTGGCAGCTGGGTCATCAAATATCCCTCAGTCTTGGGCCTAAAACTCTGCAGACCACTGGCTCTTTGACCCTCTTGACTGGCAGCATTTATTGCCTGGAGACCAGGGTTTGATTATTGGATTTGGCTTGTTTTTCATTATTGGGACTGAAATGTCATTCATGACATGAATCTAAAATAATTCCCATTATCAGTCCATGCTTTTATATTTTTATTTTTTAAATCTATCTAATTTAAGAAGTTTTATAAAGCACTCACCTGAAAATAAAAAATCATGGGATAATATTTAAGATAAAAATCATGATATTTATATTTAATTCTCTTGTTTCTTTAAAAACCAATGTAAACCCTAATAAAAAATAGGTTTTTGAATAAAAACAATTATTGGTCTCAATTAGACCACTTTCAACCTTAAAGTTTTCTTTATAATATATAATTACAACACAAGACTCATTATCTAATTAGTTAATATATTTTTTATATTTCCTATTTTGATGAACATAAAAGTCTTGGTGCTGATTAATAGTCTTTAATTCATTATTTATAGATTATGACAGGGGTAAATTTTTGGTTTCACATTCCTGTTGCAACCAAGATTCCCCTCTTGCCTGCTAACGTATCTCACAATACACAGGGTGTGCACAATGAGTTGCCCCATGACGTATCTAACAGTATGAATTAATCTGATGGGGATGTCAAGTTACAGAAACTACCTCTTAATTAGGAGCGCTACCAATTTGACATCACTGATCCCTGCATAGGTTATTCCTCAGCCCCAAACCTTACATAGAACCTGCCACTGTGCCACCCCCTGGTGGCCTTGTGGCTCTCCCCATATAGTATATTAGTCACAATACCAATTAATAAACCTGATCTTATTACTCTTATTATTGTTCTTTCTATTAAAATGTTGTCTTCCCCAATCAAATACTGAACTATCATTGGTTCAGCTGCAAGAGTGGTAGCAACAGTAGGTTCACAACCTGCCTAAAAGAAAATTCCACCAAGAAAGGACAGAGTACGCTCTGTATGGCAACTCCACACCAGGAAACCTTCCTCTCTATCACTGATGGGGACATTCCCAAGAGATACATTATATATCAGGATCAGTTGGTACTCACAAGTGTCTACAACCACCTTGCCTAGGGCAATGTGACACCAGTGTCACCCTGCCACAGTTGGACCTCTTGCAACATATGCTGAACTTTCAACTAGAGTCCTTTACAGGTGATGTGGAAGGGGCTGACATTGTCAGTTGGCTCCACTCTATGGAAACCTGCCTTTGTATCTATCAATTACCTGAACCCATGTGGGTTCCCACAGCTTCTGGGCGCCTTGCAGGGCCCTGCCGCAGTATGGTTTCACCAACTGGGCCAGTCAAAAAATAGAAATTACCTGGGCGTTGTTCAGAGACGCTGCGCAGTCCTGTTACAGTGAAACCTTTTCACCCATTGTAGTAGGAACTCCCCTCATGGCTATTAAACAGACAGGCAGTGTCCCTGAGTACCTCAAAGCTTGGCAGCAAGCACTTACTGCCACCTCTGAAGCCATCACTGACAGAAATGCAATGCTAATCACCCTCATCATCAATAGGCTGAAACCCCACATCTTTAAATGGGTCCCTGTAGGGCATTGCACCTCCGTTGATGAATGCTATAAAGCCACTCATGGAGGCTAACAATCAGGCCTCAATGGGATTTCAAAGATCCAACAATGCCCTCTCCCAACCTTGTCCTAGCGCCTGGCAGCACTCACAACCAAGTAGGCCACCCCAAATATTGTCAGCAGGAAAGTAGGGCCAAGCACCCCCACAAGGGAGAGATTTAGTTAGCCCAAATTGAGGTTTTTGGAAAAGCTTTGGGGTTGTAAATGCGATAGTTTCTGCAACCTCACTTGACTCACATTCTCAATCTCTCCTCACCAAGAATCCCTGCAACTACAGTGCGCACTAGGTGAAGAACTTAGATGTGTTCCAAGTTCATAGTGACATCCCTGTCCTCCAAGCCAGTCATTCATTGAATAAAATCACCTGCTTGGCCTAACCCTTTTGTTTCCATGGGAACACTCACAAACTTTTAGTAGACACTGGGGCCAATCACACCCTGGTCAGCCAGGAATTTGCAGACTCCCAACAGATAGACCAAGTAACCAGTTGTTTTAAAGCAGTACATGTGGCTGACTCCCATAGGGTTATTATCACTCACAAGAAGATACCCTTCTCTTTAAGATTGGAGAACATCCAAGTTAAGCTCTTTGGGCCAATAATGGTGGGGCTCAGCCACAATATCATTTCTGGCCTTGGCTGGCTCTGACATGACCACCCATATATCAACTGGGATACATCTGTAATCACTCTCAACAAAAATGGGGTGGGTTTCCAGATTTACCCTGCCAAGATGAGCAAACTACTCCATGAACACTGTATTTGTCAGACTCACAGAGACCAGTATGTACAACTTCAAGAGGGAAAAGCTGGAATTTAATCAGTGTTCAGTTGAGGTCATCTGCTCTTTACCCACTACATCTTTTCCCTCAGCCATCTCACCACCACTAGCACTAGTATCACTTCTTGAAGAGTACAAGAACATCTTTAGAAAAATGCTAGATTAACTACCCCCTCCAAGAGAAATACAACATGCTGTCCAGTTACAAGGATTGCTACCAAAGGCACGGCCCCTCTATTGTTTGATGCCCAAGGAAGACAAAACTGTTCATCAACAAATTGTAGACGTGCTCAATAAGGGCTTCATCTGCCTCTTCCTCTCATCATATGGGGACACAGTCTTCTTTATAGCCAAGAAAGATGGGTCCCTTCAACTGGTAACTGACTATCATGCATTAAACATATTGACAGTCAAAAACAAGTACCACTTGTCTCTAATCAACAACTTGTTTGATACACTTGTGATTGCAAATGTCTTCATTAAGATCAATCTCACTGCAGGGTAAAACCAGGTCTGCATTGAGCCTGGGGATGAGGCAAACACTGCCTTTTGTACATTCTACAGGTTGTTTGAGTGTCAAGTCATGAACTTCAGAATGACCAACGCTCTCTCCATCCTTGCCATGTTGATGAATAAAGCCTTTGAAGACCTTATTGAGAAAGTGTGTTGCTGTGTATCTTGATGACATTATTGTCTTCAGTCAAGAACAAACCACACATCTCTAATATATTTTTGCTGTAATCAACACCCTTTTTAAACATCAGTTAAAGACCAAGCCTTCCAAATGTGAATTTCTCCGGTCAAAACTTCTATTCCTGGGACACACTATCTCTTCCCAGGGGGAAAAGCCTAACCCTGCCAAGATAAAGGCAATCACAAGCATGCCACCCCCATCAATGTGGTTCAGGTGCGCACATTCTTGGACATAGCTGCATATGTGCGGAAGTTCATCTCCAACTGCGGAGAACTAATTGCACCTCTCACCAAACTTTTAAACACTAAACAGTGCTTTCATTGGACCCCTACCAGATATCAAGCCTTTGAGGCGTTGAAATAAAGACTTACAACTGCGCCCATATTGCAGTTCCCCAATCAGAACCACCAGTACAAACTTGAGACTGATGCCTCTAATAGAGCCATATGGGGCGTTTTAAGAGTGAAAACTGATGAGGGTGTCTTCCTTCCGGTGGCCTACAAATTCAGGAAGCTTACTTACTAAGAGCAGTGTCATCCCATACATGATAAGAAGTTAGCAGCAACTGTGCACTGCATCAAGAAGTGGCGTTGTTACCTGGAAGGAGCCACACTTTCACCCCAAGTCTTGACAGATCACAAGTCTCTTCAGTATTTCAATACCCAGTCACACTTGACCTGGCACCAGGCAGGATGGTTCAAATGTCTGTCCCCATACCAGCTTTGTATTAAATACAAACCCAGGAATAAGCTTGTCACAGCTGACACTCTCTCCAGACTCTATGTGGTATCCATCACAGGAGATGACAGCTTGGATCTAGACTGGCTCATTCTCTACCTGCATCCTGAAGCCACTTGCTACAAAGGCCTCAATTCTGTGACTATTTCCAAGCTGAAGGACAATGAAAGCCAGTTCACCACTGATTCTGGAAACTTCTGCTGCTGGGCAGAGATAGTTGAAAAGATGCCTTACATTCCCACCACACAACAAGGGGACACAATACTGCATTACCACCACACCTTAGAACATATGGTTGCAACTGAACCAATGAGGATTCAGTATTTGAGTTAGGGAAGACAACAGTCCAATAGAAAGGGCAAGAATGAATAGAATAAGGTATTGTTTATTGTAGAATATTGCAATTGATATACCATATGGGGAAAGCCACAAGGCCACAAGGGGGTGGCATAGTGGTGTGTTCCATGTAAGTTTCAAAGCCAAGGAATAACTTGTGTAGGGATCAGCAGGTCAAATTGGTAGCCCTCCTAATTAAGAGAAAGTGCCTGCCATTTGACATTGCCATCAGATTGGTTCATGTTGTTAGACACGTCAAGGGGTGACTCATCAAGCGCCCTCTGTGTACCTGTAAGATATATTAGCAGGCAAGTCTGGAAACTTGGTTACAACAATATCAGAGGATGCAACCTCTTTGAGATCATGAAGTATAAGATTTGGTGGCCCTTCATGTGCCAAGACATCCTGAACCTCCTTGAGAAGTATGTTCTGTGTGAAAAGAACATGTTCAAACCTGCCCTGCCCAAGTCATTTCTGCCCATCAAAACCATGAAACCCTTCAAACAGTGGGCTCTTGACATTGTAGGGCCCCTACCAGAAGACAAGCTGGGCAAGAAGTACATTATCATGGCTATTAACTACTTTACCTGTTGGCCTGTAGCGTGGGCAACCACCAATTGCACTGCCACTATCATCACTCAATTAATTAGCAAGGAGATTGTGGTGCGCTTTGGACGCCCCAAGCGTCTCATCACCAATGGGGGACCTGAGATTGTAGGAAACATTATGAAAGCATATTGTTCCAAGAACACCATCCAACAAGTAGTCACAACACCATACCACCCCAAGCCAACAGACACATATAACACCTGAATGGTTCCCTGGTACAACTAACTGCCAAGCTCTTGCAGGAGCACCCAAAAACCACCTTGACTGAACATCTCCCCACTACTCTATTTATCCTACAGGCCAGGATCAACCAGTGTACAGATTTTAGCCCTAGAGCCTTGGCCTTTAGAGCCCCTGACAGCTTGACAGGGGTAGAACAAGGGAAGCTACAATCCACAGTTCCTGGGAAACCTCTCCTGTTGACTACTCTCTCCCTGAGTCAGTGACGTGCCAAAGCCTGAGACATTGAACACAAGCAAATTGAGGGGGGGACAAAGTACCTTGAGGCAAGATACGCCGTAGGTGACCCCATCTATACTCTCAATCCCAACCAGCTAAATTGGAATAAATTCATCTCAGGCCCTTCAAGATAGCTGCTGTCAACAAAAAATCACACCTATCAGCTTGAAGACACCCAAGAAAACACTAAGACTCTTCACCACAATTGCTTGACCCATGCTGCATCATTCTCACGCAAAGACTCTTTGCATGGACCTTTCAAGATCTTTCACAGGTTCCAATCCTGGTCCCTGATGACAAGCAGGAGGCAAGGGAGGTGTTGCAACCAAGATTCCCCTCTTGCCTGCTAACGTATCTCATAATACACCAGGGACACTAAATGAATTGCCCCATGCCGTATCTAACGGTATGGATCAATCTGATGAGGATGTCAAGTTACAGGCACTACCTCCTAATTAGGAGCACTACCAATTTGAAATCACTGATCTCTTCACAGGTTATTCCTTGGCCCCAACCCTTACATTAAATCTGCCACCCCCTGGTAGTCTTGTGGCTCTTCCCATATAGTACAGTAGTTTTCAAACCTTCTGAGAAAAACAAAAAAATCTCAGTCTAAAAACAAATACAACTCAGTCTAAAAGTGAAATCAATTTGGATCCAAATCTATTGTAATTTAATATAAGTTCTTTAATTTTTGGTTTTGTTTTGTTTTTATACTGAGTTGTATTTGTTTTGGACCAAGATTTTTTATTTATCTCAACAGGTTTGAAAAATACTGTATACTAGTCACAATACCAATTAATAAACCTGATCTTATTACTCTTATTATTGTTCTTTCTATTGAACTGTTGTCTTACCCAATCAAATACTGAAATATAATTAGTTCAGCTGCAACATCCCTATTTTCTTTTTTCTAAAGATATTTTTAAATCTAAAATATCAAACATATATTTGTTTTTTTACTTTTTAATATATTTTTAGGGATTAAATTATAGTAAGTAGATATAGAAACTTAAATTTCATTTTTTATTTTCATAGTTTAATATATTTATTTTTTTTGTTTTTAGTAGAGAGTACTTAATTTTAGTTGAGTAATCACTCACATCTTTTTCAGTATCTTTATAAAAAAAATTATGGCTCTTTTTTTGTAAACTGGCTTGCTTTCAAAGAACTTTTCAGCAATTTTTTAATTTTGTCTTTTTTAATTAACAGAAATTATTTTACAGCTTTTTTATTTAATGTTGTATCCCCATTTTTATTTATCTTTCTTGAGTGTTAAAATTCACTTTTGGTTATATTAAGCCCCATATTGATCAGCTCTTGTAAGGAGCAACTGGAAGTAACCAGAGATTGCAAGGATAGGAGATGCTTTTGGAGAGAAGATTTCAGAAGATCATTTAAATGATCAATTATCTCATTTAATTTCTGATTTTGGATATCAGGAAAGAGCTCTGTTTTTTTAAATTAAGTTTAGGTGAGGAAGCAATTAATTAAAGCATTAAGGTTATCACCAGCAACAAAAAAAGGCCTCTTAAGCATAGCAACTCTTTCTCTTTTTGTTGATGCCCCCAAGAAAGAAAAATTGCTGCATGATAGAGGTGAAGCTAAAAGATTATATAATATTTAATTTAGAAATGACAGAAATTAGATGCTTGGTAGAGATGACTTGCAAAAGAGCACTGGTTGAATGAATGGTATATTTTTTTGTATGGTTTGAAGTAAATTCTATGCAGTGCTTTAGCTCTTATATACCAAGCTAAATGATACCATTCTGAAAGAAATGATGTGATATCTTTTATTGAAATTTCAAATTGAATTTATATTCCTAGAATAAATGCAGTACCCAGTTTTCATGCCCAAGTGATATATGTGGTAAAGTTAAGCATCATTATTACATCATATCCTATTTTTAATCAATGCAAATCAATTAAAATAATGTATTCACTTAATTGTAACTCTTTTTCACATTTTTAAAATGATAAAATATTTAGAGTTCTATTTAAAATATGCTTAATTTGAGGTTCAAAGCTCACTTGAACCTTATAATTAAAATAAACAGCAATATAATTAAATGTCTTTACTTTCAACTATCATAAAATCTTAAAGTGTTGTAACTGTGCTGTTTTAGCAGAGTTACAAGGGGAAAAATATTTTGAAAACTAGATAATATTCTTTATTTAGAGATAATGACTATATAGTTGATTGTGAGTCATGGATAACAGGAACATGATAGTGTTGACCACACAGTGGGATGGTAGAAGGGGATGGCCTGATCCTGGTAATAAGTCAAGCGCCAAAACGAGGTATCCACCGTGAAGGGACCATCATTTGTTCATGTTGTTGGATTTGGAAATTTGAGTCAACTTCCTAGTTTGGCTTCAAGTGACTGGATAATCAGATTGTGGGTCACAAACCCGCTTACTCAGAATCTTACTGGCGGGTCAAGCCTGCTGTTTTGAGAAAAGGATTAAGTCTTTTAAATAAAATAAAATGTGAAAATAAAGCTCTTGATCTTACTTTTAATTCAATTAAATAAAAAGTATATATTGAACAAAAAAATTGCAAGTATTTTTAAGCTTTAAAGCAATCTACTTTATATTATTATCAAAATAATATGATAAAATCTAGCCTTTGATCTTTTAAATTTCTTTTGATTTAATATTGAGTATAGTATATACAGTAGATTTAAAAGCTATGACAACAAGTGAAAAATAATTCAGATTTAAATGAAATGAACTCAGATGTAAACACAATTGAGAAGGACCCAAATCTATTGTAAATTAATATAAAATTGTTTATTTTTAATTTTGTTTACATCTGAGTTATTTTTGTTTAAATCTGAGTGTTTAAATCTGAAGTATTTTTGCTTATCACTATAGCTTTTAAAACTACTGTATGAAACGGTTGAGAAATATAGGGAATTAAACCTGCCTCTACCACCTGCTGATATAAAACTATCCTTCTTGAGGACAGCTTTGTAATGTGGAAATTATAAAGCTGAAAATGTAGCTGTTTGGGTTAGAATGTCCATCAGGAAATAAATGGTTTGGAATTTATAGAGTGTAACCACTGGGATTTTGGCAAGCTAATCCTGCTTAGACAGAACAAGTGGAAAGTCCTCCAGACAAGGCCCATAAAACTGATCTGGTTTTTGAAGGGTAGTTAGTATGCACCAAATCTTAAGTTATCATGAACAACACCTTGACAACTATATAAATAGTTAATAATCAAAAAAGTATAGTCTGATACTCTGGCAAGTATAAGCCTATCAAAACTGATATACTTTTATTGAATGCAATCTTGAATTCCTTAAGGCTGGGCATAGTTGTTAGCTTACATCTACTTTTAAGAAAATTCAACTGGTTTGGGTAACTGGCTAAGTACAATCTTTGATGCCGTTTATTCTCAAGAAAATGACAGCAGGCAAATCATAGAAATACATCTTATTACCTGAAATTCACTTTAATGTTTCATCAAATTACTTTACCTTTAATACTTATTCCCAAATGTAACTGAGCCGTTTTCAAATTTGTGGTGACTATTCTGCCTTGTTTAATATCAACTATGGATGAGCTTCTATCTTCAAGCTTAGTTTGATCTCAAGTTTCTGGAGCATAAGTCGTGGGTTTAAAACATGGATTCTAGAGAAATTTGGCATATAATTTACATAATGTCATTGCCGACAAGCTAAAATTAGAGTAGTCTTGAGAAACTTTACTGAGAAATCAAAAAAATACTTATTCAGTAGGGAATTCTGCCCCTTGGTGAGTTACCTTGATTGTATATAGAGAACCTGGCTGAAGAGTATCGAATTCCCAAATCACGTACTGAAGAAATGGCTCGTCGTAGGCTCCGTCATAGAGCGGCTTTTGAATCAACTTCCACGAGCCCTCCGAGATGGAGACATTGAGACCTTTTGAGGCTGGGAAGTGGTGGATGGGTAAAAATATTTCACATTCCTTGGTGGCCTCTTCGGTGGCTTTGGGGAAATGCTGGAAGCAGAAATGGAAACTGGGCGCTCCCGTTTTGCTGAAATGGGGAAGGGCAAAGGTTTGAACTTCTGGCAGTCCAGGTACAAGTGTTGCATAGGGGCGTACTGCAGCCTCGAGTGCCCTACCACCCTTGTCGAGTTCGCTACGGAAGAAGTAGTCCGAATTTTCCGCCAGTTTGGTTTCAGGGCAGTAGATTGAGAGGTCCTCTCTATTCCAAAAGTCACCATCCTTGTTGGCATTCTGGATGGTGTAGTTCCATAGCGTACAGTAGACGCCTGTTTGCTCGGTAGCGTTGAGTGTCGCATCCAAAGCCTTCACCTGCTGAGAATAGTCGCCATCGGAATACGCTGCATTGGAGTCCAGGTTAAAAGGAATCCCGCACTCTCCAATAATGCAAGGTGTCTCACCAAAGGCCTCAATGCCTTCGCTCTGAATTAAGGATATCATGCTTTGAAAGCATTTGCGAACATTATTTTCGCCTACCCTCAATGCCTGACCGATGAACCAATATTTTTTACGGAGATATCCCAGGTAGTCAACGTTCCACCAGGCATAGTGGAGCGACAAGAGCGTTTTCCCGTCATACCAATGAGGGCAATAAACCATGCGCTTGCTGAGAGCCTCTTCGTCTTTGAATGAAGGAGGCTTGAAATTGACAGGAGGATCAATGAAAATAATGGAATCTTCATTCACGCCCCGGATGGCTAGGGTAAGTCGCTTAACAAAAGGTTTCCAGAAATCAGTTAAGAATTCATAATTTCGTTGTGTCTTTGGGTTAAAAGAAAAATAATTGCTTTGTTTGGCCTTCAATGTTGCTGGATCCCATATCCCATGCCAGGCCCAGATGCAGCTACCAGATGTTTGCCACTCTTGCCAAGGAGGGAAATTTAGATTTGGTCGAGTAGATTCTCCCTCTTTAAACCAAGCCTTAACCCCATTAGGCGATATAGTCATAGTCCCTTGCTTTAGAAAGCCTAGAGTCCCAGAACCATATCGATCGACTTTGGAACTGTTTCCTTCTCCAAGTATGAAGGTTTGCAAAACGGTAGGACAAGCGCCATTTCGTGTGGCAGTAAGAGAAAGAGAAGAAAGGGAAGAGATGTCTTCAGTTTCGATGAACCCTTCTGAAGGTTCATTGAGAGTGTCGATTCCAACAACTACGGAATCCAAAAGATCTTCTTTCTTTAGACAGGCAAAAAGATGCTGGTATGCCTCACAATACGTTCTTTGGAGAAAGGTTTGAATATTTTCTTTCTCGCCTGGTTTAGACTCGATGGTACATTTTGGAGCAAACGTTTCTCCGCCAAAAAATAGGGTAAACATGGTGGCAGCTGCAAGTTTTGCATAGTTTGTTGACCACATCATATTAGGATACTCCTCGGGGGGGATGTGATCAAAATGAGTGTTAGCAGCACCGGTAGCAGAAAATTTACGAGGATCGAGACCAGCCAAATAAAGCGTCCAGTTTGGTGCACCTGAGCCTCCACAGAGCCTTGACCAACAATCTTGGTGAGGATCAATAAAGCAACGTATCCCATACTTTCTGAATATTTTAAGAAGCTTAATCAAATATTCTATATATTCCTCATCATAAATGCCAGGCCCCTTATGCTCAAGAGCCTCCCAAGGAGCAACTAAACGAACAAAAGAGAAGCCCCAATATCTTAGTCGCTTACAATGTTCATCGGCGGCATTTAATGGAACTGGCTTCCCAACGTAACTTATATCTTCTAAATTGAATACAGTTTCTTTGTCATCTGTAGTCCAACCCACGGGAAGTTTAGAGTCTCCTCCGAAATTAATTCCTCGAAATTGAGCAACTCGGCCCGAAGATGTATTAAAAAAGTGTTTCCCAAGAAAATCAAGTTTTTCCATTGTGGTAAGCTATGCAGAAATAGAATAGTGGAGAAAAGTAGCTTTAGGAAAAGGTCGAAAAGCACATTAACGTAAACTGAACATTTATCATTACTATGGCCCTCTGCCCCATATATTCATAGATGATGAGCTCCATTATTCATTTTAGAAGTGATGCTGTCAGCTCCTTGGCTATGCAATGGAAGCCAATGAAAGACATTGCACTTTGAAATTATCTTTACTTATGTCTGATGGGTTAGACACAAGGCTGGCAGACAATTATTCCCTATTCAAACAGGTTCAGTTGAATTTGCAGTTTATTTAGAACCCCCAGTTAAGTTCTTTCTACGATCTCGGTAATAGTTAGCCTCAGATTAATCAAATTATATGCAAAATTTTATTCAAATACCAAGGATGAGATCATCCTGGTTGGATAACTCTTTAAAACATGGAACATTGGAAAACAGCCAATAGCGCTTTAAAGGGTTTTGTTTCTACCAATTGATGCTTTTGTCAGGAATTCCAAGGTCTCAATTAGAAACAGGGATACAAACAATTAACTCACCGCCTAAAACCGACATACTATAGTTTTCAGACCTGTTGAGATAAACGAATATATTCAGTTTAGAATGCATGGGCTCAGTCACAAAACTAATTCTAAATTTTTAGATAGAAATAGAAGCTAATTCCATGGAAAATGTGCACTATTTGGTAAAGATGTCCAGTCATACAACGAGCTACTCAAACTGGGGACGAATGCTTAACAATTCAACAACAAATGAACCAAACACTAGAACACATGATTTTCAGTCCCAGAACACAGGCTACTATGTTTACTATATTTTTGGTGAACGTATGACAGCTCAGTCACAAAAGTTACAAACTTGATCCAACAACAAGCCCCAATAGCAACTGAAACAGACAACATAAATATCAAATATTGAAATGCATGAATGAATCTATAATACTGTTACCAGATCATCCTAATTAAGAAGTGAAATCTAGAATACAAAAAGGAAATAAATAGTCTGAGTGTCTGTTTTGGGATTAGAATCAATAAAAA
>QTSX02005499.1:0-12482 GCA_014839935.2 Entomophthora muscae
TGTCGTGAATGCTGTCATTCACCATGTTTTGATTTTGCCTTTGTTGGGTTATTTTGAGGACAAATCTCTTTCTTTTGCTTTTGCCCTTCAAAATGAGGCTGGTTCTGCATTGGGAAATACAATGGTTCAGTTTCCTGATCCTGTACAACTCACTTGCCCCACTCATGCTTGTAGCAAGTGATCCTACTGTCCTGGTAGTGTCTTGTGGTATTGCCAACCACTATATATTCCATTTCTCTTTTCCAATAAAATTAAGTTCTGTTCACATTTTTGTCTTTGTATCTCCACATACTTCAGCGCCTCTCTAGCCACGTCTAGTAGATATTTATTATTCAGGGCCATAAGGTAATTACATAGCCTTCCCTGTCATTCTAACCAAGACTTAGTACAAATACAATCCTAAGGTTAGGATTTCCTATTGTGTATCTGTGCTGCACCTCAGAACACAACAAAAATGGTGCTCACTTAGGGGCTATAAGCCCCTTGGTTATCCCTTTCACAACCACATTTTCAGGCATTTGCCTTCCCCCATACAAGAGCTAACTTCAACTTAAATCACCAGTACTCCTATCAAGTAAGACATCATCAATCCGCCTATTGTCCCTACTGTGCTGAACCCAGGAGTGTGGTCCCCACCTAGTGGCCTATCCTTTGGGTACCCTGACTTGGAACAAGTCATGGCAGTAACTTTGGGATAGCCCGTGATGGGGCTATCCCTTACCTCCAGCTTCAGATTAATTGGGCAGAATACTAAAAATTGATTGTAGCGCCAGAATTTCCCCCAGCATCTCCTCTTGGCGGCTGGCTCTGCTGAACATCTATTGGTATTGTGGTGAAACTTATCACCAGTTGGTTGCTTTAATTATGATCATCATTGGGTACTTCTTGATTGTACTAGGATCCTGATCTCCCCTCTAATGTAGTAGTTGTTCTTGTCAATGATTTAAGCTAGGTGCTGGATCATCAATTCAAGTCTGACTAGCTTCTGGATTGTTCATCCACCCTGGTTTCTGGATTGGGGCTCAACCAACTTGTTTCTGGATTGTTTATCCACCTGCCTTGGTTCCAAATTGGGACTTAACTAACTGGTTGTTAATTATACCAATTAATATAGTTCACCAACTGTGGTTACAACTAACCAACTTCCCACCCTTGCCTCTCTCAAACCCCAACTACCAACTTACCTTGAGTTATCAAGTAATTTGTAGTATTTAAACCCCTCTCCCTTTTCTCAATAAAGTAATACGTTATCACCCTTATATTAAGCTACACCACCAATTACTTTGCTGAGGTATAATCTAAGGACTGTAAAGGCTAGTCTCCTCCCATCAACTAACTGCCAACTAAGCTTGACTAGAAGTCACTTGTTGAGGATTTGCTTTTGAGTAGTTGCTGTTGCCACTACTCCAAACCCTTTGTTGTTCTCTAAGCTTGGACACTTTTGTACTACCAACTACCTGTCTGATTTCCAACTTGTAAAGTACCAAGGCCACCAACTGATCCATAGACTATCCCCCATCACTGTAGTAAGAGTACCACAGTCCTCCTTTTACAACCCGCCTTAGCCCATCATTGAATGGTATTAGGGCTTCATGTTTAGGAAATTTTGTTGCTGCAAGCCGCTGTCACCCACCACTAGGATCAGTTTGTGGCCTACCAGCAGTGGATTCATTCCCTGTTTTCCTTATTATCCAAGAATCAGCGCAACTCTGTCACCTCACAGTCTCATTTGGTCACTTCCATCAAAAGAATGCGCCAATCCATCCCACAGTATGGCAGAGAGTGCCTTCATGAGTTCTATCAACTGGAACAGCCCTGGCGTGCCCAAGTAGACTCTACTTTAAACGCCTATCTCACTGACTTTGAACAACTTGTGCAACAACTTAATGAGTTCAGTGCTTATTCCTTCAATCAATTACAGCAAGTAGCAGTCCATGCTGCAAAGGGCCTCTGCAAACTTGGTGAGGACTTTGATCAAGAAAGGGTTGCTACTGCCGCCACCATTGCCAAACTCCAGACTCAAGTAAATGAACTGTCTGCCTCCGAAGCAGATGCCCCGCCTTCTCCTCCATCCAATGAGTTAGCAGATAGAGAACAGAGGCTCTGGGATGCCATCCAAGATTTTAGAGCATCTACCCGCAGTCAGGATTGCCCCCCAAAGTCCCTCAGCCTGACCCTCAAGTGCTTGCGCTGACGGCTCAGGTTGCTGAATTACAGCAAGAGGTTGCTACTTTGCGTAAGTCAATGGCGTCTGTAGTTAGTCCACCTGATGTTGTGGGAAAAGATGGTTGTTGCCCTGGATTATCAGGAGCTCCCTGCATCCATTGTGCTAGAGAATTGATAGCTCTAGCCAATGAAGTGGACCTCCTGAAGCAAGATCACTATGAGCTTGATAAGGATGTACAAGAACTAAGTAAAGTGGTTGATTCAGTAAAT
This sequence comes from Entomophthora muscae, assembly GCA_014839935.2. Lineage (NCBI taxonomy): Eukaryota > Fungi > Entomophthoromycota > Entomophthoromycetes > Entomophthorales > Entomophthoraceae > Entomophthora > Entomophthora muscae. The sequence goes on from QTSX02005499.1 coordinate 2,437, forward strand.
GATAGGTTTGTCCCTTACCTTTTGGTAGGTCTGTCCCTTACTTCTTGACTGGCTGAGCTTTCTGCGGTAGTAACCACTCAGGGTTGGCGCCTGGATGTTACTGAGCAACAGAACACCCTCACTAATAATACAGACACCTGTACTGCTGACACCTTGACTACCCTCAAAGATAATGTTTGCCAGTTGTGGGCCAGGCAGCCCCCCACTGCTTCAAAAGCAGAATTCTCTCCGTGCATAAACATACTTGATAGTAACAATGCTGGCCCAACTCCAGAAGCACATTTCAAGCCCACTTTTAAGCAAGTTTTTGACCCCAGAATCTAAACCATTGCAGATTTCCTAACTATCTATGAAACTGCCATGAGAAGAGCCTTGGATGAAGTCAAGAAGGAACACATTATGACCTATCTACACCCAACCTGCCAAGAGGTAGTTGTTCCAGAACTGCCCACCATTGAAACCTGGGAAGATATGAAGCAACTTCTGGTTGACAAGTTTGGTGATGACCTTAGTTTGGAGGTGAATAAGGAAGCCTTCATGCACATTATCTTCAAACCAAAGGAGACCCTAGCTGAATTTGCAGATAGATTCTACCTGAAAGACAACAACTGATCACAAGCCGCCAGTTGATTGCACATGAAGCATACATGGCTTGCGCTCAAGCCCTCAAGGTTAACCAGCTCCTGTGTCTTCACTTCAAGGCCCATAAAGCCATTTTTCTTCCATGAAGAGCATAAAGACACTGTTGCAGGATATGCACCTTACCCATTCTAGAGAGGTTGTGCAGGAGAATCATGTTGCCTCTAACTCTGGTTTGTCTTCCTGTGGCCCTTGAATCCTCACCATGAACTCACAGAGCCCTCCTAAACCCCAATGCTGCCATAACTGTGGCCATATATGTCACCACTCTTGATTCTGCACCAATCCTTGTGTAGAAGGGGCTGATCCCAAGGAACAGGCGGGAAAAGAACATTCAACCTAGAGGCAGAGATTTTTATAATTAACAATTCTTTCCAGTCTCCTTCATTTCCCCCTCCATAGCTGACTCTGAGCCTTCTGACACTGAGGCTCCTCCCATTCTGCTGCTATTCCACAACATATCTCATGACTCTGACATGGATGATTCTGATATAGATGATCCCAACACCCATGAGTATTCCGTCCTGGCTGTCCCTGAAACTATTGCAGTCCCTTATAAGCTACATTCTGGGAAAACTACAACAACAGCCAAGCCTCTGCCTGAAGCCAAGGAAGTTGTCTCTTGCCTTTACCTCACCCACGCCAAGAGATCTCCTGTGCTTGTCAAATCTTCCGAAGAAGCTGCTGAGGTTGCTGACGCTGTGTTAAAAAACTTATAAGTCTTGCTCCCTCTCCAGACAGTCTATAAGGAGTTTCCAAACCTAAGATGCATGATTGAAATATGGGACAAAGAGCTAGCAGAAGCCCAGGACATTCTGGACGTCCTCCCTCCTGTTGGTTGTACTACCACTTGTGTGGAAATATCCATCCAAAAGGTGAAAATCAAGGCCGTCTTAGACATGGGGTCTCCTGTTAATGTTGTCTCCTCAAAGCTTGTCAAGAAGCTCAGACTCCCCCCAACCTTAATTACAACCAGTTGTATGGCACAGCTGGGCCATCCATGACTTGCAATATAGGGGCTTATTCTGCTCTTCCCATGCGGTTTGGCAAGCTACTCTTGGCTGTGACTGCTGTTATCTTAGAGAATGAGAGCTACAACCTTCTAGTTGGTACTCAATTCCTTAGGGAATATAGCAGGATCATCAACTTAAAGGACAGATATCTCTCTATCTTAGGGTACAAGGTCCCTTTGATCTTTGAAGAGCCAGTTAAATTTCCCAGGAAGCGCCTCAAGACATGTGCTTTGGAATATCCCACTGGTGTTTTCACTTTAAAATACTGTACACATTCATCCAACATGAATTGTCCTTTTATAGCTTGTCCTGCGTCTGAAGGAATCCCTCTCTTGGCCACTTCTGCCGCGACTATTCCCCCTGGGTCTCAGGCTATCCTAGACTCCCAAATATTGTATGAGCTGCCCAAGTGTACATTCCTAGAGTTGCACTCTCCTCCCTTGCTAGGACGCAACAAACCCTATCTCTGTCCAGGAATCTTGGATGTCTCTCATAAAGACCCTGTTCAACTACTGGTTGCCAATTTAACTGCTCTCCCCATACATATGTCTAGAGGGCAGGTTGTTGGCTATGGCAGGTTGTTGAATGCTCCTGACGTCCTATCACTACATCTCTTTGGTACATTCCAGGACTTTAACTTACCTGAGGAGGAGCCCCAAGTCATATAATTATTCACTGCCCAAGACTTCCTTCAGCTGTTGCTGGTTTAACAGAAAAATATGCTTGACCTACTGGATCAGTTTTTGAATAGCTTTTCTAAGGATAGCACCAATTATGGTTTAGCCAAAGGCGTCATTCACCAGATTGATACTGGTGATGCTCCCCCTTTGTGCTAAACCCTATTGCTGCAGTTGAGTAGAGGATGCTCAGGTGTCTAAAGAGCTCAAACAACTTCTAGACGCTGGACTTCTTGATCCTTCCCAAAGTTCATGGGTCTCCCCTTTGCTCATACTAAAAAAGAAGGATGGAGGTCATTGTATTGTAATGGACTACCAACGCCAGAATTCTTTAACCAAAAAGAATTTCCACCCCTTACCACACATTGATTATGCTCTTTGCCGCCTTGGGGGCTCTAAGTTCTTCTCTGCCAGGGATCTAGCTTCTGGATACTAGCCAGTTGATCTCTCTCCTAAAGATAGACAGAAAGAAGCGCTCATGACTTCAGAAGGATTGTTTGAGCCCACTCAAATGCCGCAAGGACTCTGCAATGCTCCAGCTACCTTCCAACAAGCCATGGATTACATTCTCTGTGATCTGAAGCTCTTGTGTGTTTTAGTGTACTTAGATGATATAAATGTCTTCAGCGCCACCTTCACTGATCATTTGGACCATCTCAAGAAGGTGTTCATAAAGATTTGTGAAGCTGGACTTAAGTTAAAGCCATCTAAGTGCGCCTTCTTCAAGGAATGCCTTGAATTCTTGGGGCATGAGGTGACTCAGACAGGAATCTTCTCCATGACTAAGAAAGTCAAAGCCATTGATAAAATGCTTCTGCCCACTAACCTGCAAGAAGTCCAAGTCTTTCTGGGCATGATGGGATACTATAGGCAATGTATCCCTGATTTTGCTGACACTAGTGAACCCTTTGTCCAGCTGTTGTGTAATGTCCCTTTCAAATGGACTGCCAGCCAGCAACAAGCCTTTGAAACCCTCAAGCAAAAAATCAAAGGGGCTTCCATCTTAGTATATCCTGACTACAATAAAGAATTCATCTTGTATACTGATGCTAGTGACCTGGCTATTGGGGCTATCTTGGCTCAACTGGATGATGAGGATGTGGATCACCCTGTAGCTTATACCTCCTGTGTCCAGAATAAAGATGAGAAGAACTACAGAATGAACAAGAAGGAGTGCCTTGCTGTTCTACATGCTGTCAAGCAGTTCTGCCACTACGTGTATGGCACCCATTTCACTGTGGTTACTGGCCACACTTCACTCAAATGGCTACAGCAACTCAAGGAACCCAAAGGACAACTAGCTAGATGGGCTCTCCATTTGCAAGGGTATGACTTCACTGTTTTGCATTGTCCCAGGATTTAACATCAGAATGCTGACAGACTGTCCAGAATGCCCATCCTTGCTCTACACCCTGCTGAAGCTGTCCAGTTGTATGAACTAATTGGATACCATTCATCATGGGAAAGCAAGACTGAGGAAGTTTGAGTTGCCCTTGCTAAGCTATCTGAAGACACCCTCATTTATGATAATCAACTTTTTAAGAAGGTACAAGACCATTACTTGCCCTATGTAAGGCCTAGTCTTTGCCTTTTGTTGGTGCTGCAATCCCATAAGGAGACAAGACACGGGGGTGTTGCCAAGATCCATGCCTGGCTCTAGAAGAATTACTTCTGGGAAAAATTTTACCTGCTAATTACAGATGTCATTGCTAGTTTCCACAATTGTCAGCTCCAGCAACCTCAAGCTGCCTCTCACAAGTTCAAGCTAGTCTCCCCTCAACACACATTTCATACTGTTAGTATTGATGCTGTAGGGCCTCTCCCCTTGCTCCCGCTCTTGCTGTTGCTTTATCCTAATTGCTGTTGATCATTTTAGCAAGTGAGTAGAAGCTCGCCCTACTAAAGACATCACTGCCAAGACTACCACCACCTTTCTGCTGCAAGATGTATTCTTCCGCCATGGTTGCCCCCAGGTGTTGTTGTCTGAAAATGGGACTAACTTTAACGCCAAGTTAGTGACCTCTGTTGTTGAAGCATTGGGGTCTCACCAGTCTTAATCTGCCCCCTATAATCCTTCCACCAATGGGGCATTTGAGCGCGCCAACTCAACTCTGGTTTCTATCATAAGGAAGCTTACTTACTCTGACGCTGCCAACTGGGATCTATACTTACCTGCTGCTCTCTTTGCCTATTGCCTCGGCAAGCATTGTGTCACCAGGTACTCCCCTTTTGCTATGCTGTATGGTTGTGAAGCCACTTCCCTATTGCTCCTGGGGGCCCCCTACTCTCTTCCAATAAGGCCTCAAACCCTGATGAGCACATCAAAGATCTAGTCAAATGCATCATCAATATACAGGCTACTGCCTACACGTCTGCCTATAATACTAAGCTGCTGGAGCTCTCCCCTGACAATGCCAGGAGATCCCCCCTGCCTGAGTTTGCCATTGGAGACCACATTCTGTATTATCAACACAGAGTTGGAGGCCAAGCCCATAAGCTAGACTTGATATGGATTGGGCCCTTAGAAGTGACCTTTAAGCAAGGATCAGAGTATACAGTAAAGCTCCTCTCTAGTGGTCAACTTTTTGCCCAAGTGCATGCTAAATTCCTCCCCAAGTATCACCCCCCTAAGGCCAATCTAGAGGGGGATATGTTGTGAATGCCGCCATTCACCATGTTTTGTTTTTGTCTTTGTTGGGTTATTTTGAGGACAAATCTCTTTCTTTTCCTTTTGCTCTTCAAAATGAGGCTGGTTCTGCATTGGGAAATACAATTGTTCAGTTTCCTGATCCTGCACAACTAACTTGCCCCACTCATGCTTGTGGCAAGTGATCCTACTGTCCTGGTAGTGTTTTGTGGTATTGCCAACCACTATATATTACATTTCCTATTTTCCAATAAAATTAAGTTCTATTCACATTTTTGTCTTTGTGTCTCCACATGCTTTGGCGCCTCTCTAGCCACATCTAGTAGATATTATTCATTCAGGACCACAAGGGTAATTACTAGTCTTTCCTGCCATTCTAACCAAGACTTAGTACAAATACAATCCTAAGGTTAGGTTTTCCCGTTGTGGCTCTGTGCCACGCCTCAGATCACAACATTGGCAATTTTTCCCAGGTCAGGCCACTCTGGTTCAGTACCACAATTTTCTGGAGGATTTGGGAAGTGATTATTATGTGTTTGGGGCACTGAGCTGCAGGCGCTGTAGCCTGATTAGATGAAGGTGTCATAACTGTGCTGTTTTAGAAGAGTTACAAGGGGGAAAAATATTTAGAAACTAGATAATAATCTTTATTGAGAGATAGTGATTATATAGCTATTATAAATCATGAATAACAGGAACATGATTGCATTGATCACACAGTGGGGTGTGAAGGGGTGGCTTGATCCTGGTAATGAGTCAAGCGCCAAAACAGGATATCCCCCAAAAGGGGTCATCATTTGTTCATGTTTTTGGATTTGGAAATTTGAGTTGACTTCCTAGTCTGGCTCTGAGTGAATGGATAATTGGATTTTGGGTCACAAACTCACTTAATTGGAATCTTGCTGGCAGGTTGAGCCTGCTGTTTCAACACCTCCCCCAACTGAAGATCAGCCTCCTCTGGGGGCAGGTTTTCAAGGAGGTTGTCAGGAGCCCAGGTGCCATATTGCACCAGCTGTTGTTTGGTGGCGGTTAGAACAGTCTTTCATTGTTTTTTCTTGCTTTGCAGGGCCTTGGCAGTTATGGTGAAGGACTTTATCTTGCTTACATCTTCCAAGTCCTTGCACAAGGTAAGTGTTGTTTTTGTTTATCCTTGGGATGATGGCAGGGCCCAATTTTTCTGCCATAATTTAATTTTATCAGTATTTATTACCCAGATTTTGTCACTGACCTCATGTCTGTTTTTGGATGGGGAAAAATGTCTTTTCTAGATGCTTGTTTTATCTCTCTTTTTGATTGCCATTGGCTTCTATGACCTGGGGATCTGAGCAGGGTGGAACCTTGTCTGGCATCTCCAGCTTAGGTCCTGATAGCACCTGGATGATATTGGGTTATGCTCCATAAACTGGCTTGAATGGGCTTTTCCAAGTGGATCTGTTCATGTGGGCCCGGCATACAAGCAATCCAGTTGGTAGCTGCTTATGGTATTCCTCATGTCTTCTGGCAGTGAGCTTGGCCAGGGCCTGCACTGAGCTGCCATTCAGCCGCTCCACATGTCCATTGGCCTGAGAGTGATAGGGTGTTGTCACTGTGTGCTGGACCCTATTTTTGGTGAGGTAAACATTGTTATCTTCAGAGGTCAATTCCTTGCCTCTGTCAGTTATCAGGAGCTCTGGCTTTCCAAACTTACTGATGATTTATTTTCCTATGAATTACCACATGTCAGTGCCGCGTGGGATCTTATTGCTTGCGCCACTGGCCAGCAAGTGTCAAAGTTGATAGCAGTGATGATGTATTTCTTTTTGTTGTGCTTTCCTGGCATGGGTCCTACAATTTCTAGGGCCCACACCTTGAAGGGCAGTTGTAAGCGGATAGGCAGTACAGATTTAGGAGGGGTGTCACTTTTTGCAAATTTCTCACATACTTCACATTGCTCTAGGACTTTCTGAACATCCCAGTATAGGGTTGGCCACCATGCTTTGTATTTAAGAAATTTGAAGAGGTTGTGGCTTTTGGTATGTCCTAGGTCTCCATGGTAATGTAGGATGGTGTTCACTTGCTGATGTGTAGGGATGTAAGGTATGGTGGTTACATCAGTCATTTTGCAGTGTAAGGTTCCGTAAACATCTGCAAATAAGTGCTCATTCTTGATGACTATCTCCTTTATAATGTCAGTGGTCCCAGGGTGTCGCAGATCCTGAATGGATTAGAAATTAAGTTGTCTACTTAGGGATCAAGCAACAAAACAATTGCACAATAGCTTTATCTCAACCTAGTTTTAACATAGTTAATTATGTTAAGAATGCCTTAAAAACGGGTATTCAAAGTGCCTTTTTAAATGTGCATCAGGTGTGGACTTTACTTCCAAGGTTATAAATAGGACAACATAAATATTGCCAATTGCCTCCATTAGGCAAGGCGCGTGAAACCGGTTGTTATCTTGAGCAGCTTTTTTTCTACTGTACCTCTCCACCTCCTCCTCTAGGAAAGTCCTTCTTTCTGTGCCACCATTCCTGTTGCAACCAAGTCTCCAGCCTCTCCTGCTAATGTATCTTAATACACAGGGGGCGCTCAACAAGTTGCTCCTTGACGTGTCTAACTTTATGGATTAATCTGATGGCAATATCAAATGGCGGGTACTTCATCCTAATTAGGAGTGCTACCAATTTGACTTGCCGATCCCTGAACAAGTTATTCCTCAGCTCCAAATCTTACATGGAACTCCCCATCATACCACCCCCTTGTGGCCTTGTGGCTTTCCCCATATAGTATATTAACCACTATATTCTACAATAAACAATACCTTGTTCTTATTATTCTGTCCTTTCTATTGGACTGTTGTCTTCTCCAATTCCAAGTACTGAATCCTCATTGGTTCAGTTGCAACATTCCCCTGGTGAAAATTCCCCTCCCTCATACTATATAACTGCAGCACTATCATAATAAATACCAGTTCTTGTTCTTATAATCTTCTTATACTCTTCTGTCCTTACCCAGGCTGTCACTATTCACAACAGGTATAGTATTAAGATAAAAAAAAGTGGTAGACTAACTATTCTTAGAAATCAGCACCCAGGCTGCACATATTTTACAGTACGGGGAAAGCCCTTGTCCTTTGTTTGGAGTACCAGGAGGTGCCAGTCTGAGTTCTGATTCTATTCTTGACTCTTTTTGGCTCTAACGTACAGGCGCAAAGTACATCTGTCATGGCAACTTCTGTGCCAGATTTTTCTGTATAGTCATGTTGAACCTTTCCAGGAGTTACATCCATTGTGCTTGTTGGCGGGAGAGTTTTCCTGGGTTTTAAAGTATACTGAGCAATTTGTGGTTGGTCAGGGCTGTAAACTCCTCCTGTTGCTCTAAGTAACAACACCATTTGACAAAAAATGCATGAAGGCCAGCAAGTCTTTGTTGTGTATAGGGTATTGACACTTACTGTCTGTAAGTTTGAATGATTTTCAAGCTACATGCAGAAGTTGCCATTGCTGTTCTTGATTTGTAGTACTCTCCCAATGGATGTGTCTGAGGTGTCTGTTTCCATTTGGTATTCCCCATCTTTTTTGGGGTACTTTAGGATAGGCGCTGTCTGAGTTTTCCTTGAGATGTCTGAAACAGAGGTCAAGTTGGGGGATCCATACAAACTTGGATTTGGCGCCAGTTATGGCCAATAGAGGGGCAGTCAAGACGCCACAGTCAGGTATGAAGTGGCGTACATAGGCCACCATCCCCAAGAAGGTACAGAGTTCCAACTTATCCTTGGGTGGCGGCATCTTGCAGATGGCCTGTATCTTTTGACTGTTGGGTTTGATGCCGTCTTTTGAGACTATGTGTCCCAGGAAGGGTAGTTGCTTGCAGAAGAACTGGCACTTGGAGGGTTTGGCCAACAGTTTGTGTTGTGCCAGGGTAGCAAAGACTGCCTCTAGGTTTTTGTGGTGTTGTTCCACTGAGGGGCTGTAGACAATGATGTTGTCTAGGTAGACTAGGGCATGCTTGCCTATATGCAGAGCAAACACCTTGTTCATGAAGGTCACAAAGGTGGAGGGAGCATTTTTCATGCCAAAGTTGAGCACCACACATTTGTAGGAGCTGTATTTAGTTTGGAAGGCTGTTTTGGGGATGTCTTCCTCCTTGATGCAAATCTGGTTATAACCCACGGTTAGGTCAATTTTGGAGAATATGGTGGCGCCTCCCAGGGCATTGAAGAGGCCGTCAATGAGTGGAAGTGGGTAACAATTCTTGATGGTGTCTTCATTGAGGGCTAGGTAATCTATGACCAGTTGGATGATACCGTCTTTCTTTGCCACAAAGAGTACAGAGGCTCTAAAAGGAGGTTGTAAGGGGTGGATAAGTCCTTTCTCAAGTGCCTCCTGGAGGTAGGCACATAGGGTGTTGTCTTTGTTTGGGGTGAGTCAGTAGATGGGTTATGCTTTAGGTACTGCTCCTTTGAGTTGGATGGAGTGTTGTATGTGCTTCTCAGGCGGTAGTCCTGGTAGTGCCTCTTTGAAGATTTCAGGATGGCAGGCCACAATGTTACAATTCTGAGATATAGTGGTATTCTGATGATCTTTGAACTTTATGATCTTGTATTGACAGGAGTCCCAATCAATTGCCTTGAAGTTCTCATTTTTGTCCAGGGTTTCAGTAATGTGTACAAAAACATGGTCATACAGGAGTTGATCCAATGAGTCAGGGTATATCTGGTGATTGATGTGACAGAAATTGCGGGTAAATAAGAAGCTGTCACCATATGATGGGGAATCACCCACCAAATCCACATAGAGTTAATGATTAACCACCAATGCAGCTTCAGATACTGTTTTGTGAAATTTCCAAATGAGATACTAGGGTTAAGTAAAATAATTAACCCCAACCAAAAAAGCACTAGATAAATGGCCTTCAAGAGAATCAGAGTATATTTAGCATAAAATTTAGGACATTGAGATAGCACAAGAGTTTCAGCTTCAACAGTAGGAGGAACAGCTCCAAGATTGACAGGCATTGAATTAACATTTGGCGGCAACAACAACAAAGTGCCAACAGTGGGGCTCCATCTTCCCATAATAATCTGGCTAA
>QTSX02005500.1:0-12413 GCA_014839935.2 Entomophthora muscae
TAAGCCTTGTGACTTAAGAGAAACATTACTCAGATAAGCCCCATACCTCCATGACGTACATGGACAGTATGTGGCTTTCCATGATACTATATAATACTGTATATTCATATCAAATAAAGTGTTATTCTCTTCTTAATTTTCCCCTTTATCTCATTTATTATACTTCCTAGAAGTATATACTTGACAGTGGTAGCACAGGTAGGTTATCCACACCTACGCAACTATAAGGAAAAATTACTTCCAGAAAAAGAGCCAGAAAAATTTCCCTTCCCGCAGGTTGGAGAGACTACAAAGAGGACAAGGCAACCCCCACAGGATACACCATCTGCAGTAACCTCCTTGTCCCCATCAACCAATACAACCTTCTCCATGCTTGCCAAACTCTGAACCCGCCTACTACAACTTCTATACCAAGCCCACAAGTGCCAGGAATGCAGTATCATCTTTCAACGCTTATGTACCACGAAATTGGGGATTTTGCAGGAGTTACCTCGGAAAATGCCTCCCTCTGGATCAACAGTACAGTAAGGATTTTGAACAAGTAGAACATCACAAGACTCTGGGTCAGTGGAAATCTCCCTTTATATCACAGGAACCAAATCACGTTTTTGTAAGTGGGTGGCTAGCACAGCACCCTGACCAAAAGAAAACAAGGGAAATGTTCAATAGCCTTCCTCAAAAAAGTTCTACATGAAGGATTCTGATGTGGAGTATTCCTTGAAAGAACTTTGATATTTCAAAATGCGGGAACAATTGAGGGACTACATTGCAGTGTATGAAAGCCTACGGGACCGAGCTCTTGCACCATCAACTTTGATAAGCCAAGACCTCAGCTGGACTTTTAAAACAGCCTCCCTACAGACATTAGACGTCAGTTTGACATGACCTGCTTCCAGAACCTCATAAAAATGTATTCCTAGAAGAGAAAACATACAGCTCAAAAGTCTGACAATCCACACACAACTAATAACAGAAAGAGCCCCACAGCAAAGAAGGACCCTTGACCTAATAAGCAAAACAACCAAGCCAACAAAACCCTTACTTGAAACAGGGGATCATACTGCCCAAGCCAACCAGGCAAGCACAGAAGATACCAACGAGGAGAAAAAGCTCAGGGGAGTACTTGGGCAAGCTGCCCTCCCCCAACTTACAAGACTCATTTAGGGACCAGGACGTGGATTCAATCACCGCCAGTCCAAGTACCCTCCAGTAATACTCTACTGTTTGCCGCCTAAACTGGAAATAAACTCCTCACTTATCATTTCTGTTTTTGCAGATATCAGGGCACCACACTATTTGAGACTGGAGCAGACCAATCCCTTGTCAATAAAATTTGCCGACCTAATGAAACTACCTACGGGTTGAAGCAGTATCAAGAAGGTCATCATGGAAGACAACTGAAGCCCATCAGTCACCCAAGACCCAAAACCTTTCTGTGCCCAAATTGGAGACGTGCAAATGTCGCTCAGTGGCCCTATCATACCAATCCCCCAAGTATGATGTGATACTTGGCCTGGATTGGATGAGAAAGACCAAACTTCACATTGACTGGGATGGCACTACCCTCACCATACAACAAGGCAAGGTGCACCACCATGTTTACCCAATCTACCTTGACACACTCATGAAAGACCACATGTTTGTGAAAATCATGGAAACAGAAGAGGAAACCTGAGCCTTAAAAGATCAATTGGAACCTTAGCCCTTATGAGGTTATTGTCGTGTTCTGAGGCGCAGCACAGATACACAACAGGGAATTCTAACATTAGTATTGGATTTGTGCCCCGAGTCTTGGTTAGATGACAGGGAGGGCAATTGTGTTTACCTTGAGGCCTGGATGAATAATCTCTACTAGGCAGTAGCTAGAAGAGATTTGCGGAAGTACAAAAGACACAAAGGCAAAAATGTGAATGAAAATTAATTTTGTTGGTAAAATGAAGCGGATTATATAGTGGTTAGGAATCCCACAAAACACTATCAGTACAGTAGGATCACTCGCCAAAAGCATGAGTGGAGCCAAGTGAGTTGCGTAGAATCAGAAACCAAACAATCATATTTCCTGATGCAGAAACCAGTTCATTTGAGGTGAAAGCAAAAGCAAGATGTTTGTCTTTCAAATGGCCCACCAAAGGCAAAAATTGGAACATGGTGAATGCTGTTATTCACAACAGTTATCCATTTCAAAGAAATACGAAACCAGACGTAAGAACAATCACATCCCAGATCAGCTGGTTAGTGAGTTCTCCTCTGTCTTCCAGGAAACCCTACCAGGCTTACCACCAGACCGTGGCATACAACATGAGATTGACCTCAAAAGAAGTGCACCTAAAGCACATCATATCTACCGCCTTACACCATAAGAAGATGACACTAAAGTTTATTTTGATGAAGCCCTCGATAAAGGACTCATATAATCATCAAAGTCCATTTGGTGCTGCTGTTTTCTTTGTAGCATAGAAAGACAGAGTACTCCAACTTTTCAAAAAGACTACATAGCGCTCAACAAGGTCACAGTGGAGAACAGGTATCCCCTGCCCCTGATTAATGGCCTTTTTGACGCCCTGGGGAATCCCAAATCTTTATGATCTAAGAGGCTATCACCAAATTTGAGTAAAGCCTGAAGATATCCCCGTACAACCTCAGAAAAGACCAAGAAGATATGGAGGGAGTGTGGAAAGGGTCCATTAATACTATTTTGATATGGCCTCAAATATTGATAGTTGTAAAAAATTGACTGGTTCCTTTTGAATTCGGGAATTCCTTGTTTTCTGTAAATGGGTCTGGTTCAATATCCACCCATTCTGGATTCTCATACCTGTCTGTGAATGATCATGGTATGACCTCATCCTAATGTGACCCCCTCAGCCACTCTGTCTTTCTAATGAGTGATCACTGTCCCTTGTCTACTATTTAAGTAGAATCAAATCTCCTAATAAAGACAAGTTTATCCACATTTGCATTGGCTTTAATAATCTTCAAGCTTTTTTCTGTCCTTTCCACTAAAAGGACTTTTACATCTCGTTTTCCAGGAAACTAAGGTTTGAACCTCAAATCTTTTGTTATAAAGATTTCCTATTTGTCCTCCTGGATGTTGTCCCCAGGAGCCAAACACAACAGAGAGGGAAAGGATCGAAAGGGAGACGGTCCCTTTGCAACAGGAAAGATTCCAAGTTGGGGACAAAATCTGGGTGGTCAATCACGACCAGCATAAGTTGGATCCAGGGTTGCCCAGACCAGACATTTTCATAAAAACAAACCTATAACCCTAACTCATCAAAGGGATTGGCACAAGAACTGAACTTAAATGTATGCACCATGATTGACTCCGCCTATGCAAGGCAAGAATAGCCCAACACAACTCCAGACTCCCTGCCCCCAACGCTAAACTGGATCAGTACCAAGCACACATCCACGACTCTCTCAAGAAAATTCCCAAGGCTCCGCCTTCCAGCACCCCAGAGGGAGATTTTGCAACATCTTTGATTACTCCCTCTTGGGGAATTAATGCCCCAAGTAGTTCACCAAATGAGTCACTGAATGGCTCACTGACTAATCAGTAAGTCAGTGGCACCACTATCATTTGACCATCTAATATGGGGATCAAATATCCAGATCCTAAAGGAATACAACTTGAATAAGCCTCATGACTTAAGAGTAGGGTTGGGATGGGCACCAAAATCTACACAATTGGTTTTGTAACCAAGCTTTGATCAGCACAATTGGTTTTGTGACTTTGTCAGTTGAGCACAATTCATTTTGTGACCTTTATGTCACATCACACTTCATGTGGATTGGTTTTGTGTTTTTAGGGAGCAGTACACAATTTCAACTGCCACATTTTGTTCCCTGCTCCAAAAGTCACAAAACAAATCTGCATGAATTGTGATGTGACCAGGCACAATCTCATGTGGTTTTGTGTTGTGTCCAATCATAAGTATACAAGCTATTCCTTTCAATTGAACTAGATATTTATCATATTCTGATTGGTGTTTTAATATAATTATCTAAAGCAAACTGTGGTACAATCATATTTATCATTGTGAGGTAATGGAAGGTAAAGCTTTAATAAATTCAATTTAAAAAATAAAGTCCCACAACTGAACTTCCTCTAATTTTACATCCTGTGCCTTGCACAAAATGACACCATCTGTTTCACCCTTGAGAACCATTCTAATTTTACATCCTGTGCCCCTTCACAAAATGAAATCATATGTTTCAACCATGAAAACCACATTCCTTTTATATTTTGTGATCTACACAATGGAGTGAGGCACAAATTGTGACCTACTCCAAAAGTTGTGACACAAAATCACATGGATTGTTTTGTGAACCAATCAAAAACATCCAAAAAAATGGTTTTGTGACACTGTGTTGCACAATTGCTGTTTCTGTCCCTTCCCTACTTAAGAGGAACATTACTCAGATAAGCCCTATACCTCCATGACGTATATGGGCAGTATGTGGCTTTCCATCATACTTATAATACCGTAAATTCATATCAAATTAAGTATCATTCTCTTCTTAATTTTTCCCCTTTATCTCGTTTATTATGCTTCCCAGAAGTATATACTCAACAATAATAATGTATAATAAAGTTTCAAATTAAAAGATTGAACAGAAAGGGAAAGTTTACTATATAATATGTCAAATTTATTTATTCATTGTTGTTCTTACCACAAGCATTTGGTTTCACCCATGGATTTCCTACTAGATCCCAACAGGTGGCCCTAAACTCCAAAGGAAAGAAGGCCTTCTCTTCCCAGATCCCTTCAGGAAAAAATGGATTTCCCGATTTAGGGAACCTACAGTCCCTGAAGGGATCTTAATTGGACACCTAAATTCAAGTAAATGCTGGGTTTAGTGGGGATTTTGTCCACTGCAGCCCTATTCATCCTTGAGGGTAGCCTTTGACTAAGGAACCTTCAAACCTTTTACTACAAAGATTTCCTGTTGTGTTCTCTTGGATGTTCTTACCAAGAGCTCATCCTGGTAACAAGGAATAAAGTTTGGAATTGGTTTTAGATAAACTTCATTGGTGAATAATAAGGATTCTATACTTGTACGAGATCAGGTGCATCTGCGGGGCTAGGCGATAAAGTTTCTATCTCATTGCGTTTATATACCAGTTAATTATCACTTTATTAAATCGATAAAATCACATCCATGGAGCTCTAGCTTGGTTGTAACATGAGTGAAAAAATTTTGCTGTTTCAAGGAGATTAAAACACTTATAAAGCTTTAAATAAAATAAGGAGGGTTAGGTTTCAATTTTACTTGGGAATCTGCCTATTATTCAAAAGTATGATGTGAGGTTATAATAAATAAGGAAAATGAGTACCGATGGCATTTGAAACCATTTACGATATTAATACTTTGGGCAGTTTGACACATCAATAAATCCTAGCTGCTCTTCGCACGCGGAGTTATTTGAGCACATCCAAAAGTTATCAGTAGCTTTAAACCAGCAGTTATTTTCCTCATAGCTTCTAATAGTAAGATGAATATCGCTTTTGGTGCAATAGTCGCGCTGACTAGGACAATCAGGCTTGGTCAACGCGTATTCGCAGTTCTGTTTGATGTCGATATATTCCACGGGACATTCCTTTTGATATCCAAGATCCATGCATTTCCAGCCCTTGCTGTTCTTCCAGCATTGCGGACTACTTGGATGCTGAGGGTAGACAATCTCAGATCCACTGTTACAGGGGTCGTTGGCGGTGGGGCAAGTTTGTGGGGCTTGGTAAGTAAGTGCACCAGCGCTAGCAATCAGGGTAAGTAAGTAAAGCATGGTCTATTCTCTTCATCAGGAGCAGTTTAAATTTAAAGAAGGATTAAACTAAAACATGACTCCACTTGTTTGAGTTACATCAGAATCAATGCTGAGAACCGCTCTTTGACTTAATCAAGATCCACTTACTGGAGCAAAGGATCGCATTTGGGGTGCTTATATTTTAAACCCCCTGTGGTTCATGACTCAGGCTCCGGAATTTTAATCGCATCGTAATATTAAAACTTATTTTAGAATAGACTTTTTATCAATGCGATGCGAAATGGGTTGTCGCAGTCTGGAGAGGCTGTTTAAAAAATCGGATTTGGAAAGGGATTTATCGTGAAATCTCGGACTTGGATAAATCGAAACAAAGATTTTGATACTATTTCAAAAAAGCAATCCTATTTTAGATGAATTTTATTTAAGCATATATGGGTTCTAAATTTATATTGAACCCAAAAACAGATATTCAATTCTTAAATAAACACTTTAAAAACAGCAGTTATTATTTCATTTATTAACTGCACTGTATAATGAATTTTTCTTTAAACTTTACAAGGTACCATCAAATTATTCACCCCTTCCAAATAAGAATGCTTTTTTAAAAAGTATTATAGAGTCATTATTTGTCACGAGAGCCCAATCCTCCCAGTTCACCCATGAACTCAACTCAACACATTGCCTAATTAGAGCAAACATCGATATCAACCCCTTAGTGATGTCACTACCTATTGCTACTGGTATCATTCCCCTAATACTGCCCTAATATGGTAACTCCTTTGCCCATATACATCAAACCAAAAATACTTTATTTTCAGCGCCACCTTATGGTGCCCCCCAAGAGTATAAAAATACATTTCTCTTCTTCAATCAAGATATACTCCCCAATTTCTTTCTCCCCCTTTATCTGCAACTGTTGGATGTCACAGATTTTTATATCTTGCCAGAGTTCCTTGTCCCCACCAACTCAAAAACCAAAAGTTCATAGCTTAGAAAAATCCCTTAAAATGAGTTGGCTGATTTGAACCAATCTATCAATATTATAACTAGGTCATGACAAACATGTAAAAACTTCAAAAAGCTCTTCTAAACAGCTTCTGAAGCTCCAAGACCAGATAATATATGATTTGGTGTTTTTTGGCTCCAAAATAAATTTTGACAAGACTCAATTTCCCCTCAATTCTTAAGGCTTGGTGACAAAATTGAACCTGTATACATCTTCATCGATTAAAAGCTCCTTAATAGCTAATATCAAGCTTAGAACTACATCAGTAGTTCAATAAACAATATAATGGATGCAAATATTGCAACTTAACTGATTATAGTTCAGTATTTGGAAGGTGTCATGACCAGCTTTTGACACCTCTATTATGTAGAGTTAGTACCATACATTCTCTCCATGTTATCTTTATGACTGTAACATCAGTTGTTATTGTTTCCTGTTTTAATTCTAAATTACCTCTTACGGTTTCAAACTTGGGTCCCTATTCAAACAAGTTAGTTTTTAAGATCCAAGCTTATCTTTCTCCCGTTCTTCAGGTTTAAAATTTAAAGGCTTTTTGGCTTTTTGATTGAGGTTTTTGCTTACCTCCATATTTTCCCGCTCCCTACACCTCTGCTTTTGTCATCAAGCTTTCATGGCTGCTCATTGGTTCCTCTTTGTCAGGGATTCCTTCCCTGACTACCTGACTTCTATTGACAGCCTTGGGAAAGAAATATTGGTAAATCAACACTAGAACAAAAATATTGGAGACACCCATTTTAAAACCAACACAACAGAGTCAACAATTATAGGGATTTCTTTGAATACTTTCGGTACCTGGATTTGAACCCAGGGCCCTGGAAATGAAGGATTTATTAAGACCGGGTCATCACAAAGCTTTGTTTTACCTTTTTATATTCAGTTTATTCAATTGAATTTTGCTTTTGAAAAGCCTTTCAAATTTGAAAATGTTAATCAACTAGTATACGTCACTTACCGCTCAGCATATGATTGGCTGAATCCTGTCACCCGCTTGATCAACAACCCGCTCTCTATGCTAAAGAGCAAGGCTCCACATATGAAGCTGATAGATATTCTTATGATAAACCGCTTAATTATCCACAACCTAGTGGCATATGTGTGGCTCTTCCTGCTAAAACAAAAGATAAACTTAAGATTAAGTCAGAAGGTATTCCCAATCAAGCCAGGTATGCCATAATTTACAATCTTCATGTAAATCCTCTCATATCCCAAGAAACTCCTCCTATATTCTTCAGCCATGATTTTAAGCCTATTTAAAGGCCCAAGCTTATTTAGTTCAAATTGTTCCAACAATAAAGATGATTACTCTTCTAGCTACTCCTCCATTTTTGATAACACTCCTTTTCTGAAGCCATGAAGGAATTCTCTTCCTATCTTGGTTTCTAGCCTACTTCTTGACCAAGGTGTACACCTTGGAAACCCCAACTCCAACAACAGACTGGTATAATTCCTCCCCAGATGACGCCCACCAGAAGGAATCCCTTGCCAATGGATGGTTCAAATATCCTTCTGGACATTGGGGCCATAAATTCCACTATGGCCGCTTGTTTGTTTCCCCACCCACTGAACCTACCCTGGTTAGACCTTACGCCTCATTTTACCTCTTGACGTATTTGGTGGGCTACTATCTACTTGGGAAATTCAGTTCTATGTTTGGAAGATCCGCTTATCTAGGACAACTTGGACATCTTGCAATGGTCACAGTTCCTATCGGCTTGGTCATAGCAGGCTTGAATGTAGGGGCCTTAGCCCATCAGCTGGGAAGCCTATTCCCCGCAAAGTGGGTCCCTGACACTCTTGACCCATTATGGTTAAGGTTATTTTCTTTCTTTTTGACCTTTAAAGGTTAAACATATTTTACTCTGTGTGGTAGGGATACCTGATTTATTCTCCTCTCTAAACAGGCCACAAATTTATCATGTTTTAGGATAAAATATTGATCCTCTTTACCTCTTCCTCAATCACACAGTAAAATAAATACCTTCTATCTTCACCCTAAAAATCAAGTTGGGATAGTTTGACTTGCATCTCAAAAGGGTACTTTTTAGGTTGGAGCTTGCGCTTATTAGTCAGTTTTGGTTTTACTAAGTTGAATGCTATTAGATAGTTAAGATGGTTCCCTTTGATTTTCTTTTTTCATCACCTGAGTAGCTTTTGCAATAGTACTCAAACCTTGGTTCTTGATAGTTCCACAACATCTACAATTACTCCCTCTCAGGGAAATAATTCCCCAAGTGATTCCCCAATTAATCATTAAGTTGGTGGCACCCTTATCAGCTGCCCATCTTCTACGGGGATCAAACCTTTTGAGTCCTAAATAGAACATTAACTGGACAAGCCCCATAACTACCATGACATACATGGACAGCATGTGGCTTCTCATGATACTATATTATCCTCTAAATTCATATCAATAAAGCAACATTCTCTTCTCAGTTTCCCCCTTTATCTTGTTCCATTTTTCCAATAAGTATATACTCAACAATAGCTTCAATCCCCTATTGGAACAGACCAATATCTTGATATTGGAGCTGTTTTTTGGATAAGTCTTCTATAGATAAGACCAGCCTCTACTCCATACAATAGTTTTAGAGCCAGGGCACTAAACAAAGTTAGCTGAGATTTTGTCAGGAATATTCCTGACATAAATCAAATCCTGACTGAAAGAAAAAGCTGGGGAAAGATAGCTGAATTCCCAATTCAAGGGGCAAAATTTGATAAAGAATTTCCCCCTTTATTTGGGGAAAATAAAAATAAAATTGAGGAAAAATAGGATCTTGGAGGGCGCCAGACTAATTTAACATCTGGGCAGGTGCCCACAGCCACCCGCTTGCTTGCCTCCTGCCAGCCTCCCAGCCTGGGCCCTGCCGGCCACCTGCTCACCCCCGCCAGCGTCCCAGCCGCCAGTCAGGCCCATGCTGCCCGCCCGCCAACCCGCTTGCCTGCCCAGCCACCAGCCCACCTGCTTGCTCCTCGGGCCCCAGCCGGATGCCTGCCACCCACCTGGGTCCCAGGACCCACCCTGCAGCCAATCAAAAATACCCCTGGGGTACAACCAATCAAATAAGTCCCTGAAATCAGGGAAAGTGAAGAAGACAAAATTCCCCCTCCAGAAGAGGGCAGTAATAATAATTCAGATTTTAAAAATAAGATTGCCGCCAACCAATTTGGTGCTAAGTCACAGACCACATGGGCAAGGCCAAATTTCATCCAAAACAATGTTCTTGACACCAAAATAACTTCTGAAAAGGAATTGACTCACAATCTTCACCTAGCACCAGGGCAACATGAAATTATTGGTTCACCTCAAGAACTTCCCAACCAGCCACAGATAGTATGAGAACAGGAGTTTGGCCATCTTCCCAAGTCCCAACTGCTATCCCTATCTTCCAAACTTCTGGGATTTCCCCATCCCCTGTTTTTCCCTCCCAGTTGCAAATCTTTGCACAGGGGAAAAGACTATAAATAAAGGATCTCACCTCAGTAATAGCTTGTGCTATTATTGAGATTAACACCCTCAATAAATTGAAATTCTACTTAAAAACTTAAGTCAACTTAATTGTTAGCCCAGCCAACCTCCCTTCAATCCAAGGGAAGATGAACCATCTCATCTTCACAGCTGTGCTCACAGCTTGCCTTGGAATTGGAGGCTACTAACAGGGGTCAGAGTTCTTTGTTGCCCTCTCCAGAAGGACTAGTTCATGACCCTCATTACAATCCTGGCCAACCAAACTCCTCCCATACTGGACCCTGGCCTCCCCTGAGTGTCTCCACATTTCACGCTCTCTATTTCAATGTACACCTTCATGTACACATATTGACCTACTTTGCTGGAAGCTTTGGGAGATACAACGTACACGCGAAGGTCTTCCCTGGTTGATGACCATATATCCCATCATCACCGCCCTGACTGGATTCCAATTTGCCAACCTACTACTAAACATGCCGCAATTGGTACCCACAGTTTCAGGGTATTACAGATTTAAACAGAATAAAACCAATGAACTTATATCAATTACCAATATATCTGGGTCCAGCTTAAACATTTTTAAGTCTAAACTTATTCCACTTGGCGCCACAGCTCTAAAAACTGCTGTACTCTTAGGATCAATCACCTGTCCCAGCCCTCATTTCCCACATCTCACGAGCTATCTGGGGCCCGAATTCAGTTAAAATTTCAATCGCTTCCCCCATATTTTTATATTTAACAAACATAAACATCTTAGAACTTAAGGCATTCCATTTATAACTATCTTCCCGGAGGCCTCAACCCACAGAAGGAAAAAAAATAGATCAAAGGAAAGGGCAAGAATATGAGATGATATAATAACTTTATTGGTAAAAAAAGCTATTATGCAGTGAAAGGACGTCACAAGGAGGGTGGTATTGATGGTATGACCCTAATAGGGTTTTGGTCCAAATAAGTTATTGGAGGTGGTTCACTGGGATAGGCCTTGATTCTTATTGGGAATTATTCTCCTGTATTTCAAATGTTGGGATGGGAGGATTATTATCATTATATACAACATGTGACAGCTCATTGAGGCCCCCAGTGTATTTGGGACACATTTTAAGGCAAGGCTTCAATCTTGGTTGTAATGATATCTTTACTTCATATAGAATAATAGTGTTATGCTGTCAGGATTCTCCTTTATTATTTAGCTGCTAGTATTTTTCTCTTTTGGACACCAATATTATTTTTGAAGTATTTGGGTTATTTTTCTCATTTTGCTTTCAGAAACATCCCCTTACTCTTACCCTTTTGACTGGCAAAATTCTATCTACTTTACAGTTAGTTTTTAAGTTCAAAGCTTACCTTTGTCCTCCTGGACAATTTTCAAACCGCAGACCTATATGTTTAGTTAAAATTATTCAAGTCTGAAGTCAGAATACCTTTTTTCTTTTGCCGCTTACGCCAGCACCTTTGGACCAGGTTTTTCCCGCTCTTCTGCTTTCTATTTTGCTTTCACACTCTGCCAAGCAACCACCATTCCCCTGGTATATCTCCTTTACCATTTGGTGTTAACCTTTTAATTTTAAACCACAAGAAACATGTGCTTCTGTTTTGTTTCTCTACATCATTCCCACTAACCAATCTTGGTTAAATCTTATCACCCCAATTCTGCACCTCACAACCAAGTGAAACAAAAAGGCTTGGTTTTTCAATCTTAACAGTAAGTTGAGATTTTTTGACTTGTACCCCAAAAAGGTACTTGTTAGGTTTTGTGGCTTGTGTTTTCTTTACAATTTTAGTTTAAGTTTTTATCTTTGATCTTATGATTCCTTTTGACTTCCTGTTTCATCAGCTAGGTAGTTTCTATAGTAATACCCACAATTTGATTATTGATAGTTTCAATCCTCCCACTAGTGGTGAGCAATTCCCAGACTTAGAAATTGATTTTTTGACCAAATTATCAGTTATTAAGACTGAACTCTATTTTATTTTCTTAGGGTTAATCAACCGCCTCAGTCCATATTTTACCTCTTATAAGCTTCTAGGAGCCCTAGTCTAGTTGTTACTACAAACCCTACCCACATTTTTGTATTTGACTAACATTAAGATAACTGGGTTAAAAGCTTTAGTTTACAACCACCTCCCCCAGACCATGAGACCTTACA
>QTSX02005501.1:0-12348 GCA_014839935.2 Entomophthora muscae
CCCAGTATTATCAAGCCCAACAGATCTCATATGATATTATCATAGCTTTAAAATATGCCGCCAGCTATGCTAAAATAGACTTGTTTAAGTAAAACAATTATAAAGATAAAGGTGTTCTTTTCTGTGGTTTCTTCCTACCTTTGGATCCAAGTGATCTCTCTTTTATCTTTGACATATGTGGCCTCACATACCTTTTTTAATTACCTTATTAATGCATTTTATGCTATTTTGGCTGTTTAAAATCCTGGCTATTTTATATCTTCTCAATAATAAATGAATTGATGTGGTAGAAAGATCAGCAACAATTAACCAATGCAGCAATCAAGTGATTGTGTCATGAATGACATTTCAATACTTGTATTGAAAACCTGGGAATTGAAACCCGGGTCTCAGGGAAAGCCTTATGTTGACCAGAGTGAACAGGAAACCGCCCAACTGCCAGTTGGGTCAAAACTTGGACCACCAGAGATAGATGACCCCAAACAGGGGGAATGGAAACCTGCCAACCTGCCAAGCGTCAATACTGGAGGTTCAAAATCAACATTGGAGACCCTGAGATCAAACCCCAACCCTCCAAAGACTACTCAAGTCACACAAAGTGGACAGGAACCTGCCAACCCGTTAAATTGCAAACCCAAGTTGACAAGTTACTCTGAGACCCGCCAGTCTCCCAAGAACAATTCCCCAAATGGTCACCAGATTGCTGCCAACCTTGCGCCACCAAAGATCCGGACCTATCCAGAGGTTGTAGCTTTCCTTAAGGAGGTTAAAACAAAACTTACTGTTAACTCTGCCAATGACCACCAGCAGCCGCCAGTCTTCCGTCCAGAATAGGTAGTACAATTGAATTACTCAGGTGACGTGGTGAACAGTAGCGGCAGAACAAAGCATTGCCACTTCTATTCACCAGAGCAGGCACAACCTGGATCTGCCGCCCTCAAGATTCTAAGCCAAGATCTATGCCCTGCCAGTGCCTTGTCTGTCAACCTGAACCCTGAAAAAATCAAAGAATCAAAAACCCATGGTATAAAAGCCCCAGCGGTATGGTGATGACCATATTGTCATTTTTGATAATAAAGTTTTATGAACCTTTGGTTCAAACAAACCTTACCTTATCTAGTCTTAGTGATCTTCCATCTTAACTCCAGCCAAGTAGACCATCAGGAAATCACCCCCTCTGGAGAACAATCTGCCAACCCTCCCCAGGCACTATACCACCCCAGGAGCCCCTTTGAACCTGTGCATGTTTGCAAATACCCGCCCAGCCTGCCTACACAGATTACGGCTTGGAGACCATCTTCATTTGCTAATCCTTTGGCAAGGACAGAGAAACTGAATACATAGGAAGTGAAGGAAAGAGGATTGAGGTGCCACCCTTATTGTTCAAAGACAAGTACAATTATCTGCCTGCCTACTTTGTTCCCATGAATCCTCCCTTAACCCTGCAACCCAACTTCCCAATGAAGACCCCCACCCCAAGCCAAAGACTATATCTACCCAACTGTTTGGAGTACTCTATATTACTTTGACAGGAATGATAGACACTATGGTGCCCAATTCAGGGCCATGGTCTTTTCTTGGGCAATTTTTATCCTATATTATCAAGTTAGCACCCATCCTATGGTGGGCATTACCCTCTGGCCCAGCTGCCTAATGGAGACCCCCACCGTGGCCAAGACTACATCTACCCAACTGTTTAGAGTACTCTATATTACTTTGACGGGAATGATAGACACACATGGTGCCCAATTCAGGGCCCTGAAATAACTGGCAGGCAATCTGTATCCTATATTATCAAGTTAGCACCCATCCTATGGTGGGCATTACCCTCTGGCCTGGCTGTGTTCATCCCAAGCCAACCAATGCCTCTATCTATGCCTGGCTTCCTGACAGAGATTGTCTGATCTAAAAGTTGCAAGTGTTCTTTCTATGTCATTCAACCATCTTATAATGCTTCAAACCCAGCATTTGATAGTGTATTTGACAGCGCAAAAAAATATCAAATGCCATCTTTTTCATGTCTGGTCTGCCAAACACAACATACTTTCAAGAATGTTGATTCTTCCCTTATTATGAATCAATACCAAACAAAAATCACCCCTGGACGCCCAACTGTGGGCTGCCAGTCCAGAGACCAGCACCTGGCTGCCTGGGTTTTTTGAATCTGGAATCCAAGTTAAGGATTTTGATTATATCAATAATAATAAAAAATAGCTATTGTTTCACGTAAGACATCTCTTAAAAGCCCTGACAAAAGTAGAGTTGAACTCATAACAGCTTGGGGATCCATGACTTAAAGTAAAGTTGTGGCCTGTACTGGGACAATTAGAAACAATGACCAAATTAATATGTAAACCCTAATAAAGAGCTATTTTATAATATTCTGAATCAGAAAGCACTTGGCCATCCTATAAAGTCTTGCCCAAATGATGGAATTATACAAAATAGTGTTTAAAATGTTTATATTTAAGCTTTTTAAGTATAAAAAAGTATGTACTGTTTGAATAAAGCACCTTTATCAAACCAGCTAAAGATTTATAATTTGATAAAAAAGCAGTTGCTAAGTTTGATAATTCTAAACATACCATGTAAAAATTGAAGAGAGATTTATTAGCAACTAAGAGAAGATAATTGTCAAAATATTTTTTACAAGCATATCTTAACATGAAAGATTTCAAAACATCTTTTATTGAAAAACAGTCAACAGCAAGTCTAATAATTGTTGTCTGAATAAATTCATTCTAACTTTGCAAAACTAAAGCTAAAAAATAATTGGCAAAAAATATAATTTAGCTGATGAAAACAAAAAAAGATTCTTTAACAAAAATAAAATATTTGAAATATTTAAGACTAGATTTAAAAGATTTTAAAATGATTTAAAGATAAATTGAATATTTATAGTCAAAAATAATAAAGGTAGCTAATTTGAAAACCCCATCTAGAATTTCCCCAGCTTAAGCTACTATTATTTAATAACAGGCTTTATTTATAGAATAGGCAGTTTGACAACTGTTATGTGATATTCAGGAGTTAAGAGAAGAAGATAGGCAACTGAAAGCATGAAGGTTGTTTCAAGAAAGTAGAAAAAATATAGAGTATGCTTCTCCTGTTTTAATAGCCAAATACAGAGCTTTTGACTTATTTTCGAGTTTAAAACCTCAAAGAAAATCAATAAAAAAATAAGCTGTTAGCTTGTTTGGTTTTGTATATCATCAGTTGAAGAACCAGAATTGAGCTGTCTTAAAATTGAAAGTGGTAGAACTTAAAACTTGAACTTGACCAGGTAAATTATAGACTCAAAAAGACTAGCATTTTTATTTTTAGATCATCAAAAGAGCATTTTTTTCTTAAAAATTATAATAACTTTTAAAAAAATGTATGTCTTTATTCTAAAGGCAGGGTAATACACAGTCTGGCTGCCCATAAATAGTGTAATAATTCCTAAAGTAGTTAAAAATACTGATAAACAGATAGCTCACAAAAAACTCTGGTTTTCAGCACCATCATATATTTATGATGCCCTAGGCCGGGAACTCAGAACCTTAAAAGTCCAGGAGCTTAGAAAAATGCTTTTATAAAAGATAATACTTAAAAATCACTTGATGTTAGATATTTGATATCATTATTTTGAAATAAAAAGATTAAATAAAACATTTGGTCCTCTTAAGCATTACCTTATACTTTTTGTATCATTTGAACACTATCCTGACTTATTCATCCACACACTTTTTGATAGTCCAGTTAACCTACCTGTGAACCATTTGTCTAACTATTTTAGACCTTCTGGCTTTTCTTATGAGCCAGTAAAGTTTACAGAATATCTCTCAACTTAAGACTATATGGGTTTTAACTTAGAGAACATTCTTTTATCCAGCTTAGCTCTAAAAAACAAATTAATATAGAAAAAATAAGGTACATTATTTGACCACAAGTATTCAGCAACAAATACAGCTATTTATCTGCATAATTGAATTCATGAAATCACCTTGCATTCTGAAGCCCACTTACCTGCTTTTTGTTGCACTTACTGCAGAGACATTTTCTAATTGTAACTATTTAAAATAGTTAAAAATACCCTCACAGGTCTTATCAATATAGTATTATTTATGGGCCCCTTGATTCATGTTAGAACGTTCAGCCTTGTATCTCATCAATTAGTGTCAATTATGTATAGGCTATGCCCACTAATACACTTGAATGCCCTGGATTTTAACCTAGTGGTTCATCTTACATTACTTGATATACTGAATCTTATTTTTAAATACAAGTAAGATAAGGTGAAGTATGAAAGCAATTAATGCTGCAACCTGTGTCACACTAAACAAGTAATATTTTATTTATTTATTGGATGTTTTAATGCATCATATGTTTTTAGGCATCATCTAGATCAAGTAAGGAATCAGATAGATAATTTAAAAGCCATGAAGGCAGTTACAATTAAATAGACATTTATGAACCAACAGAGGCTTTTGATATGGACCTTATAGTGTCAAAAGCTGCTGGTAAAGTATGCCTAGACTAATATATTGAGATATATATTTCCAGGGCAGATGTTAAGCAGAATACAGCAAAGAGAACCAAGAAATTAACTGTGGAGAGTTTAGTTATGTTGGCTTTTGATAATATACTTCTTTGGGTCTTTCCAGTTCAGGGCTAAACTTATGCAAAAGTTTCTAGTTGCCCTCAATCACAAGGAAAGCTAAATGGTAGCCTTCAGAATGAAATCATTTATCTTAAATATTGGGAAGAAGTATCTGGCTTGTAGTTTTTGACCTGGACTGAAAAAGATAATGGTCAATTCATTTGATAAGTATTGATGATATATTCTCTCAATGATAGCACAACCTATCATTGAGAAATTGACTTTATTACATACTAGTCTTTAAAGCATAAAAGGCAGAATTTAAGCCTTGAGTTGGGTAATCATAAGTTTAGAGTGTGTTTGGGGCTCATTTTTAACAGCTGCACAACTTGTTAGTCAGGTAATAAATTAAAACCATTTTTTAGGTGATATTCAAATACCATAAATTTAGTTACAGTTTTTTGGTTCTTTTTTTCTTAAACTTCCTTATTAGTGTTTTAGAAAAGAATAATTTCATTTTATGAGGCCATGGGGCTATCCATATCCACTTAATTGAAAATTCATGGTTACTTTTTAGAATTATGTTATTAATTAAAAATTGTGACCATGCTTTTTTTGTGGTTTTGCCTGGATTTAGCAACTATCCCAGCCTAATGAGGCTCAGTGAGACAACTGGAAGAGACACTTGAAGCAAGCTGGGTGAGGGCTAGGCAGCTGGCAGTGAAACACACAGGAGTTAACAGTCTATTTTGGATACATTTTTGACTTAGTATCTAAATTTTAATCCAAATGTAGTATTTTTTTGTGGCATTTTTTCCAATTTAAAAATCTGCTGCTAATAATTAAATTTGTACTGCTTTTCTTGGTTGGTTGTGAGGTTTGCTGGAGAACCTGTATTGCTCCCTAGTGAGTTAATTATTTCTGAATTTCTTTTATGTCAGAAATATTACTGACATCCTGGATTTTTACAAATTCCTAATTTGTTCCAACTAGAGCTTATTGTTGTATAAATGCCTATTAATAGCCTTTTTTATCAGGGTTGACAGCAGCCTATTTTATTGTGAGAACTTTCTGGTACAACACAGATTAAGCAAATAAATTTATAATCTTTTAAAAGCATGTGATATCTTTATTGCTGACTCTATCATTATCTAGTAACACTATCAATTAGAGTGTATCTTTTTACATGTGCCTATTTGCAAATATAGAGTTTGAGGCTTTTGATAATAAAGGTAAGCAATATTTTTTATCATAGCCTTAAATTTAGTACTAAGAGTTTGATGGCAGGTATTGAGATATTTAATGATTGTGAGTGAAAAACCGCTTCACACAGCAATTGAGTGTGTCAAGGTGGGAGTCCTTGGGATACATCCCTTTGAGTGGCACATACTCAATAACTCTTTTCAGGGGGTAAAAAAACTCAAAGATAGTCAATGACACTTTCTGTCTTATTGATGTACATTATAGAGCTTTATGTTATAATTAGGAAAATATTTTGATACATTGGTATTTATATACTTTCTTAAAGGTTACACATATTATAAGTCAAGATAATTTAGGATTCACAAGGTGTCACAAGATAGTGGCAACTAATGTGAGTTCAGGTACTTAGCAGATACAGAGGCATATTTTGGTGAAGTGAAGCCAAGTTGCAAAATCATCAGTCTTCACACTACCTTTAAAGATTTTAAGCTTTAAGTTGGGCATTTTCCAAAAGAGATCTGTCTGAGAGGTTGTGAGATTGAATTTCTTCTGCCCTAAGCAGATATTGTTATAGGCACTCAGCAGTTCATGATGATCTTAATAAAGTATGCATCCTTCTGAGATATTTTTTATTGAATAGGCAGGAATGATTCATTGATAGAGGGTTGGTCATATGGCTCTTACTCTGGCCTCTCTTGAGAAAAATTTACTTGTTGTCAAGTTGCTGATCAACCCTATTACAGTTATAAATAAACTGATGATAGAAGGTACTTGAATAAAATGAGGGAAGGTAACAGCTCAAGTGAGACAAAAAAGATGTTTTAAATAAGATAATGCTTTTATTTAGTAAAAGGGTATTTTGATAATTGTGAGTTAATTGTACTACTAAGTGTGGCATGTGTAAAATTGAGTAAGATAAGATTAGTTATGTTATGAGTAATAGGCTGAGAAAGATTTGTAATAGGGATAAAATTGATTTAGGCTCATATTTAAAAGCATAATTCTTTCTCATAATTGCTGTAGGGCTACAAAGGAATGACACGAGATCAACCATGAGATGGCTTCATGAGTGTCCCATTTGGATTGTGAGATATGAAGGTAACTAAGCTAGATAATTTGGTTGCAACAAAGGTAAGAACGTGTGGCATTCCTGTTCTTTCCCAACTTTATAAGCTAAATTGCTTAGCCAATTAAAGGGATCAGTAATCCTGATAAATAATCCAACAATGTATGTTGTGTTTCATTGTCATTTAACGATTGTAAGCAAAATTCTAAACAATAAAGCTGGTAAACTCAGGCCTAAGTTTAATCGACAATGTATAAGAAATTTGCCCTGGTGTGATCTTAGGCTTGATAACTGCCTGCATAAAAATGGGGTTGGCGTGCAAGTATGACGGAATGAGTTGAATTTTAATGGGCTTGTGAGCCACAGCACCTGATATAGAGGCAAAAAAACTGGGGGATGAGTGCATGTAAAGCAACTGGTGTATTACATGCCATTATTGAAGCCAGAAAATCGAAATTGTAGAGTGATCCGACATAAAATCATCGATGCTCTGGCCAAAAGCTTGGTTTCCAGAGACTAACTGGTTGTTGGGGAAAGGGAAAGGATTCATTTGGGCAGAATAAGCAGGTATAGACATTTGACCGTTTGGGAACGACATCATACGTGACCCATTCTGGCTTTGTAGAAAGATTGTTATAAAGCATCATTTGATGAGAAACCATCTGTTCTGAGGTTGGTTCGCAGGGAGCAACCATTTGGGGTTGTGCCTGTTGTACAAAGCTGGCACTGGAAGGAAGAGTATTAGGATTTTGATTCTGGAACATTTGATTCGATGAGAGTTGAGAAGGTTGTTGTGGGATGTATCGAAGACATTAAGAGGATTGTTTGGGATGGGCTGTATATTTTTCTCTGGGGGCGTATAGAGTCGGATTGTGTTGTGAAGGTTTTCTGTTCATTTGGACTTGACATCTTGCTTTGTTTGCCAAGATTGGCCTGTAAGAACTGCGTTGGGTTCATGAAATGGGGCTGTTGAGAGGCTAGTGTGGGCGAAGGAATTTTGTTGCTGGGAGAAGACTGGGCTCTGTTCTTGGCCACTGCCTCCTTTGATAAAAGGTCAAAGTATATCTTGCAACCGTTTCAAGGAATCTGGCCATTGTGGATCAATAAACCCAGCCGGAATTATATTGGAAGAGACAAGAACACTGAATGAACCAAAGATGACTTTCCCACACAGTGGGCTTGATCCATAGAAGTGACTCGACTGTTAAATAATTCACGACATGTTGCTTGGATGAAGCACGGAGGTTTGCGTCAGCTATGCTTACAGAAGATCCTAGAAGATGGATCGAAAAGGAGATCAAGACTGGATAAAACTTAAAGGGAGCCGCAAGGTCGATAAAGGCATCTGGATGGCGCAGGAAATTTGTTATTTCAATCGCAGCAGACTTGCATTTCATATAGGCCAAGGCAAAGGGATTGACGGGTGATCCGCCGCGGCAGGAGAGGTCGGTAGAGTAGGATGATAAGAGAAAGGTAGTTGAGCTTCAAGGTGAGCCCGAAGTTGTAGCATTCATTCTTTGGAGAATTCTCAGCATCCTTCAGCTGCGCCCAATCACGGAACAATGCGGTATACCAATCCTGAGGGTCTCAAAAAGATGTTGAATATGGGACTGTAACTTAAAGGCAGAGTAGCCTTGTCGAGAGCGGACAGAATAAATGCTGCGAGTGACTTTTCCATAGATTTTCCAAAGCTCGATGTTTTTCAAGATGAACTTTTTGGTGTTTTCCAGCGATGGCGTTTTAGGAAGGGATGCGGAATAGGGTATTTCTCTGCTTTCTTCTTCCATTTCGGGGAAGCAAGTGTCATACCCCTTCATCTAAAGTCAAAGGGCGCCCAGATGTTACGCTAGTACGATCCAAAATGTAACAGCCCCACCAAAGACGGCGCCGTGCCTCGCGCTCTTTCTTTATTTTCGGATCAGAATTTCCCGGCAGGTAATCCGATGCAGACCCATCCCATCGCTATGCGAAGTGCAATACCCAAAGACATCCATCCTAAACTTCCAACATTTCAATGGTGGCACGTAGATAATAAAAGCAGCGACTGGATATTGTGATAGGTGGACGATCAACTTCAGAAAGGATCTTTTGGCGGGAACGAAGATATAAGGCTTCCCCCAACTGAGTTGGGTTCGGTATCAGGCTACTGATAGATGTTCGACTAACATACGCGCAGCCATAAGCGCAAATGGCATCAATCAAAGACTGTGGAAGAGTCGAATCTGGTTTGCTATACTCCTTTAAAAACTCATCTTTGATCAGAATAGGAGAAAATACATAATAAGTAGAAAAATAAAGACCAATCAACGTATCAGCTTGAGCCTTGGAGATGACAAAGTCTGGTCCAAGTGCAGGAAGTGGGGCTGAAAAATTCATACCCGACAAAGGTGCCTGGAAAACTTGTGCATCTTTGAATCGTTATGCTGTAAGAGATATGCGCCAGAACTTTCTCCCATATATTTATATGACCCGTTTTCAAGCATAGTAAGATGTCCTATCTTTTTAGGGTGAGACAACGAAAGAGAGGGGGAAAGTGAGGTGGAGGTATAATTATCAGAAGACCGAGCTTTTTTAGGCACAGAATATGAAATTTCTGCCTGGGAAATGGGGTGCTTTCTTGATGCATAATTTGGCACTACTTGTTTATCATTGGAATGTAATCGAGGAGAGGATTCTGCTGTACTTCTGTCGTTTCCGGCTTCCTCATCTTCTAAAAATACTTCCCCTCCATCCATGAGAGATTCGGCACGCGAACCAAGATTTACAGGAGGGGAAATCTTGTCAACGTAATCTTCAAGAAGATTTTGAAGGCTATCTAGTCTAGATTCCAATGCACGCACATACCCCTTCTGAGGACCACGACGTTTTTCGACTGCGATATAGGAACACTCAAATCCATGGGAAGAACAGTTGGTACAGATGGGGTACTCCCCGAGCACTTTGTTTTCTTCTTGCGACACGGCTCACAAGCTTGCCGTGCGCGTGATTTTCTATTTAAGGAATCTTCATCTGCCATAGTTGAATAACAAAAGGCTTAGGCTTGTATAATACACCCTTACACCTTGTATATTCGATTTATTCTGCTGGTGACAAGTACTTGGCACGAGCACATTGCTTGCTCTAATTCCATGATGTACACTAACTTTCAGCTTTATCCCCCCCCCAATTTGATTCAGACTCACTTAGTGTTTTAAACTATCAATTTAAAACTCAAGTTTAAAACAAAGTTTAAATCTCCTTCAAAAAACTGCCTCTAACTGGGAGCAAAGGGTAAAAATGATCATCTTACCCATGTTTCAGACGTGTTCAACGTCAAATCTATCATTCAATAAATTTTTTGAGACCCAATAATTGATTGATCACTGTCGATCACATATTGTACAGCAGAACTTGGCAACCTGTGACGCTAAAATTCCAGTGAAATAGCTTTAGAGAAAAGGTACTTCTGAGAAGCAACGTGATGAAGTAGGGGCAAGAGAAGATGTTCAGTCAATTTTGATCCAACAATATTCTCCATATGTAACTTTCTTAGTGTCAGGACATTACATTCCAGTACAGTAGTTTTAAAAGCTATGGCGACAAGCAAAAATACTTCAAGATTTACACGAAATGATTTCAGATTTAAGCAAACCCCAAGTCGGGCAAGATTCAGGAATCAAACAATCTAAGTATTTTTGGTAAACAGGGAAAAATGTCAAACAAAAAACAAAATTTCACTTAAAACACATTATACAAAATTATAATGGACAATAATTAACACATCACAGACCACAAATAAAAGGACTTAAGTAGAACAAGCAAAATAGATTGGGAATGTTCCAAGAATATATTATAATCTGATTAGGATTTAGTATGAGTCACCAACAGAAGGACTACAATGAAACAAAAATAGATCAACACTAGAAGTCGAGATTTCACAAACACAAAACAAAATGAAGTCACACAAGATTTGTAGTATGAGCAGCCTAAAATAGAAAAGTAACTGGTTAACAGCCAATCAACAGCCATCTGTTTTAGGAGCAGGGGTATCTTATGTCAGGAATCCACCATGCTGGGAATAATATCTTAACATGGTGAATTAAGGCAGAAGGGTTCAACCCAGTGATCATAGAACCTATAGGTATGAAAACCATACCCAGATGTAAAAGCTTCTCTAGGATTTGGTATCTCCCAAGTAAGGGATTAAACCGCCCAAGCAAGGTGTACACTCCCAAGTAGGTGAGCAAAGAGATGGAGGCAAAAAGGACGGAGCAGACTGGTTTCCACAGGTTTGGTTGTCGCAGATTGAGCTTGTTGGTTGGTAAGAGGGTTTGTTGATAACAACAAAGCTGTATAGCATTTCCCTGGCACCACTGACACCCATTTCCTGTTATTGCAGTATTCTGTGCTGGTTTCTGTCCCAGGGCGTGTTTCTATCTGAACAGAGGAGTGTACTAAAGTACAAAGCAAAATTAGAGTCACTCATTTAAGCCTGATTTCCCAAAATGGGAAAATATTGGGCAGTTTCATGAAAGAAATTCTAAAGGTCTTACAAGAAATAAAAATATTTAAGTTTGGGTAAAAACTCTTTATTGATTAAGCAATTGTTTTAACAAATGTGCAAGATCAGGTCCAGACAAAGAAGACACAAGGAGAGGTGAGGGTAGTGAGAAGCAAAACTAAAGAAGAAAAATTTTTCACAAACTTACAGAAATAGTTTGCCAATCCAAGGAAATCACAAAGTTGTGAGCAGGCCTTGGGAACAGGCCAGCTTTAGATAGCATCCACCTTGCTAGGAGAGATAGCAAAACCGTTTTGGGTGACAACATAGCCTAGAAATTGACCTCAGTGCAAAATAATGAGCACTTAGAAGATTTTCAAACAGTTTGTAGTCTCAAGTATCTGGAGTACCTGGAAGAGCCGTCAGGTGACATGGTTGTCCAACGAAGAGGAGTATATAAGAATATCGTCAAGATAGACAACAACAAACTCGTTAAGGAAGGGCAGAAGTGCCTCATTCATTAAGGCCTGAAAGGTTGATGGAGCGAATAATCCAAAGGGCATTATTGTACTTGTATAGCTTAAGTGGGGTGGAACACAGTCTTTCATTTTGACCAGGTGAGACTCTGATCAGGTTGAAAGTCCTTTGAGTCCAATCTTAGTGTATACAGAACTACCCGCAAGGCAATTGGTCAAAGCCCAGCAGAGGGAAATAGGGCATCTATCCTTGATTGTGATATTGTTGAGAGCTCTATAGTCTACACAAGGGTCACTTAGAGCCATCTGATTTACCAACAAAGAAAATGGGAGAGGAGCATGGGGATGTGGATCAAGAGGTGAAACCCTTGGAGAGTTCTTCATTGATGTAGTTCTTTAGTAGAAGTGTTGTCTGAGTCAGAGAGAGGGATAAGTCTTCCCCGAGGAGTGGTGCCTGGTTTAAGATTAACTGAATATTCATGACCTCTGAGAGTGGCAGATTTGCATTCTTCTTCTTTCAAAACAATGCTTGGAAGTCAGA
>QTSX02005502.1:0-12288 GCA_014839935.2 Entomophthora muscae
TAAGGCAGGGCATTACAATTACTGTGTTCTGGTAAAGGACAAAGCCATCGTGTATTTTGGTACCAGGTGTGTACAGTGTCCAGTCTAGTGGGAGGCCAGACATGATTCTATCAAGGATTTTTTTGACCACAGCAAGTATGGGCAACAGGCAGAATTTTGCAAAATAAGTTAGGATGGAAGAACCTACCTGTGCTACCAATGTTGTAACTTGTGCTGTTTTAGCAGAGTTACAAGGGGAAAATTTTTGGAGACTAGATAATATTCTTTATTGAGAGATAAGTATTATATAGTTATTGTGAATTGTGGATAACAGGAACATGATAGTGTTAATCACATGGTGGGATGGTGAAGGGGGTGGCTTGATCCTGGTAATGAGTTAAGCATCAAATTGAGGTATCCACCATAACAGATCATAATCTGTTCATGTTGTTGGATTTAGAAATCCAAGTCAACTTCCTAGTTTGGCTTCAAGTCACTGGATATTTGGGCTGCAGGTCATAAACCTGCTTACTCAGAACCTTGCTGGCAGATCAAGCCTGCTTTTTTGACAGAATAATGATGGTCAAGTCTATTTTATTATTCCAAATTCTTGACACACCTCAGAATTAGTTATACAACCCTCTGATTCATGTGCTCACTGCAGAAAAAACCCTGATTCAATGATACTGAATTTTAGCTCAATTTAGGGCGCAAATAAAAGAAGACATTCATTGTGAGAGAGGGGAGCTAAACTTACTAAGCTTGGCTTCCATCCTGGGGGAGATAATCAACAGGATGCCATCCAGTGCAAGACTGGAACAGCTGCTCAAACAGGCGTCCAAAGGGACGTGGTAGGGGATAGTTGGTAGGAGTTATGCATTCAGCACCATCAAGAGCATGCCTGCAAACAGCCAATGAAGTACGCTTGGGGTCAACTTCTGTGATCATGGGTATTTCAAGGTGGGAGAAAGATCTTTTACCTCCACAAAAAAGGCAACAGGACCATCTCAGACCTGCTGACCTACTGGAAGATTGGTGAGCAGAGCATACTCCACATTGTTGCAGGTCAGGCTGCACACCAGATTCTCTCCTGTGGACAGAAAATCATTTGCTTTATAAAAAAGGTTGTCTAGAAGATACAGCATTTAGGAAGGGTTCTCTCTAACTAGGTATGCAGAAGAGGATATTTGGCCCCAGAGCTCAGGCAAGGTGGACCAAATTAAAAGCAGAGCAGGTGGCAGGGTAAAAACCACAAATTTGACAACTGGGACTAGCATGGCTATAATTTCAGAAAAATCCTGGTTTTTATGAGGGGTTTGAAACAGGTTTTGCTAGTGAGAATCAGGACAACTAGGAGCACTACAAGGAAATTTTGGGCCTTGGAGTCCTTAGGAGGTGTCTGAATGACTTGGTTAAGCCCAGGAGCATCTTTAGAGTGAAGATGGTAGTTTTTGAAGTCAATTAAAAGTAAAAAAGAAAAAACTCATTATTAAAGTAAGATTTTATAATAAAAATAACTAAATCTTGAGCTCAAACTTGAGAGAAAAAGTATAAACAGGTAAAATACACCAATTTGATGCTAACGTCAAGCCTAAGAGGACCAGGAGAGCAACCAAAAGCTCAGATACAGGGACAAAGGTAATAATAAACTGAATTTTAATAATAATTTTAGATCAAAGGACTCTAAAGTCTAAAAAACCACAAATATTTTTTAAAGCCTTTATTATAGAAGAATAGGGAAGCAGGGACCCAGATGTACCTTCTTGCCATTTTAAGGGATACAATTTGGATTGGTAGGACTAACAGAAGTTGTGGGACCCCCTGATTGGCTAGGGGATGATTTTTGCCTCCTATTGCTAGGAGTGTCAGGAAACCAACCCTGAGCTGCTGTCTTGCTAGTGTCTGGGAACTGGCAGGTTGCCGACGGGGTGGGTATAGCTCACCAGAGGATTGATGCTAACTTAATGAGATAGGACATTGATTTTCCCATCCAGGACCACAGGCCAGAGGTTGGGACAATAGTATCTATTACCCCAGTGAGAGTAATATACACTATCCCAAATAGCTTATTGGTATGGTCCAAGTGAAGAACTGTGGCAGACATGGGAATTGTTTTGGGAGTGATTGGCGGTTTCATATTAAACTGGTAGGCAGGGAGGAAGTTTTATTTATCTCTGAACAGGCAGGGCTTGATAACGTTCCAAGGGCCCTTCCTTTTTATCTGGTTAACACTTTAGATCAGTCCAAGAGATCCCATGCTAATATCTTGTCAGAGGTGGAATCTCTATACTCAGGCTTCAAGGGGTATTTTGTAAAATAAATGTGACCTCAAGGAGCACCTGGCAGACAATAGGTAGCTGGAAAGGCGCAAGAAGGATCAGACAGATTTTGGGCTTAACTGGCAGAAAACTAAGATAAGGTATGGCAATATTTGGGAAAACCAATATCTCATAACCTTTATTTAAAAATGACAATGTGAATTGATCTTGGCCTGGCAGGTACTTATACTGCACTGTCAGGCCTCATTTTATGGTTGGGTTTCTTGAGATTAGGCAGGCTGGTGTTGGGAATCTTGAGTTGCATTTGGAACAGGTGGGTTGTCATTGTCTACCTCTGGAAAAGAGGGCTTCAAAACCTTCTATTTGACAACTTGGATATTGGCATTGGTCAGGTGTTCAGGTCCAGTGCCACTTCCTGGACTTTGGACAAGCTTGAGGTAGCTCTCATTGGCAGAATTCCCTATTTCACCAAG
Organism: Entomophthora muscae; assembly: GCA_014839935.2. Classification (NCBI taxonomy): domain Eukaryota; kingdom Fungi; phylum Entomophthoromycota; class Entomophthoromycetes; order Entomophthorales; family Entomophthoraceae; genus Entomophthora; species Entomophthora muscae. Next base: position 2,732 of record QTSX02005502.1, read on the forward strand.
TAAACCACTGGTATCAAGTGTTGTTACCTCAGGGAAACTCCTGGCATCAGGCACTGGTAGTTTGCTTGCAAAAATCTGTGGTGAAGGCAAACTTTTTGGATCCTGGCAGGATGCATTGAATTAACTAGCAGGTGAATTATCAATTGGTTGCAGGCTGCTGAGCTCCCAGTCTTCTGAACTGGCGGGCTGCAAAAGAGTTTGTGTGGGGTTTGAAAACAGCCCCATACCTCAGGTTTTAGATATGGAGAAATTGCCATTCCTGACAAGGGGGCTGGAAAGTTTTGAATTGACTTCCAAAGAAGAATCTGATTGGTTAGCGCCTAAGCAATATTTCTGCAGGGAATTTATGACAGAAACTCTTGAATTTGCTATGACTGATGTGTCCTTCTTTGATTGGCCAGATCTAATAATTTTAAGGAGGGGACAACATCAGGCCAAATAAAAATCCAAATTAATCAGCAATTCTTCCACCGCTGGGCAGGGGGCACTAGGCGTGCCCCAATGGTGGAGCTTGAGAAGGGTAAGCCAACACAAAGCACTTGTCAACTGTGTGGGCCAAGTTAGCCATGAAATTTAGAGGTTTGGCTGGACTTTAGTTGGTTTTATTTGTGTGTCTAGAAAAGATGGTTTTATCTAAAGCCAAAAGGGGAAGTGACTTTACATACATAATCAATCTGTCAGGGAGCCAGGTAAAGTAGTTTCAAAGCTATGGTTCTAAGCAAAAAAACTCAACTGTAAGCAAAATTAACTCAGATGCAAATAAAAGTTTAAAAATGAATTTTTATTTATTAACAATAAATTTGGGTTCAGCTCAATTTTGTTTTGAGATTCATTGATTTTGTTTAAAGATTCATTGATTTTGCTTACAGATGAGTTTTTTTGCTTAGCACCATAGATTTTAAAACTACTGTATGGAGTGAAGCAGCTGCAAATGCAGGCAGGGGGCTACCAGGCCAATTAGAAGTGACCATCAAAGTATTGGTGCTAACTTAATAACATATGAGAGTAAACAGACCAGCAAGGACCAGAGATCAGTAGATAGGAGCATGGAGTCCAATAATCCTATCAGCTTAATGTAAATCACACCAAAGATTTGAGTAGATGTGATCTCTTTTGGAAACCCCAAGATCCTGCAAGTTGTTAGGTTGGGGGGGGGTGACAGGAAGAATCATAGGGACTAAATACATGGGCAGGTGGTTGTATTTGTCCTCAAAGAGGAAGGATTGTACTGTGTACCAGTATTCTCCTTGGCCAAAGGTCTCAGGTTTGTGGGATCTTGTCAACTGATTAGCAAGGAGGACATTATCTAAGGTGAACTCAGAAAAGTACAGGTTCAATGGGTATTTGGTGAAATTTATTGGACTAAAAGGGGCACCAGGGGACATAATAATGTGAGTGTGGGGTCCACAGGGTCTGCTGGTAGGAGAAGCAGTGCCTTTAGGATCTGTATGAAGGTAATAAAAAACAATTATAACATATACCAGAATTTTGTTAAATCAAGGGTTTATCACAGCTTTATTACTCAAGATGAAAATGGTGTTTAACTTACACCTGGCAAGGTATAAGTACCATCTACCAGGCTTTCATCTTTAGACCAGTATTCTGAAAGCTTAGAAAGTAGGACAGCAGGAACTTGGGAGAGGCAGGATGGCATCAGGTACAGGCAGGCATTATTGGCTGGTGCTAAGGAACAGACAATTAAATGCTTCTGTTCACCATAATAATCAAGAGAGGCAGGCAGGTGCACATGGCATGCCCTAATTTCAGGGCTTTGGAAAATCTCCTTAGGAATCTCATTGGAAGGACAGCAAAATCCCTCATGGTGTTCATTGATGTGATTTGCTACCACTTTAGAGTAGCTCCTGGTGCCATATGTGGGACTTTTTCTTGCAATTTACTGTACTTATTTCAAGGATTTTAAAATAGGCTGATTCTCAATTAGGCCACCCTTAGATTTGAGCCCAAAAAAATGCCAGGGGCAGGCCCTTGGCCTTCTGGGCTGGCAGGCTGCAGGAGATTGGGACCAGGGTTCAACCCTTATTTTAGGACTTGCTTTATTAATAGAAGCAAACTTTCAATTGTGAAACCTACAGTTGATTGGGGCCACCTAATTAATTGGTTCTCCATTATAGTATAAATAAAGAAATAGATTTAGCAATAGCCTTGTGCTATCATTGAGCCTAAATATCAGGATTGTCAATTTTCTCCCCCTTGAAACCTGGACCCAAGGGCAGGATTCAAACCCTGACCCTGAATCCCTGCAGGCCACCAGCCCTGAGGACCAAGGGGCTGCCTGCATTTTCCTAAGGTTGAGCTCCTGCAAGCTTAAGCCAATAATGTTGGCCCAAATGGTGAAGCAAGCCAAACCAAAGGAATAATTGCACCAAATGAGGGAACAATCAAGGAACCTAAAGGAGGCAATGAAATTCTAACCATTAGCTTCATAAGCTTGAAGTCTACACTAGTGGTCAATCAAGAGCCATCCCCAGAAGAAGGCACGGGCCTATGACCTAACCCCATGATCACAATCCTAGAGAAAGATAATCAAGCTGCTAATTTTAGATCTTTAACCAATGAAAGAACTCCCTGCCCAGGTGCTATTTTGCCGCCTTTGAACCCAAGCACCCAGATCCCCCAGGCCCACTTTTCCTAATGCCTTGATGAACCCCTATGGAAAATGTTAAGTTTAGAGGTGGGGTACTATATAGACCCAAGGACCCTTCACTCCAAACCTATTGCCATTTTTGAATAAAGGTTATGTTATTTTGGCTTACACAGCTACTGCCTTATTTTGTCTTTGCCATCTATCAAATCAGTACAAGATCATCTGGTCCTCCTGCCCCTCCACCCGCAGATTCCTGACCATCCAGGTGTTCCCTTTGGCCCTATTCACTTCATAGAGTACCCTCTAAAAGCTGAATATAAGGATTATTCCCCAGAAAAGATCCTTAAACTAGACCCCTTGGCCCACATACAATCTGTAGTTAGATACAACCATCAAGGCCACTGGATACTCTCAACACCCAAGTTGTTTAGAGGCAAGTTCAACTACCTGGCTGCCTACAACCTTCACATGGAACTCCCTGTGACCCCAAGCCAATGCCCTGCCTCCTCACCTGATCTCCCAACCAATCACACTGGCAAGCTGTTTGAGATTTTATATATTACCCTCACTGGGGTGATTGACATAATAATACTGGCTGCCAGCCCGTGATTCTGGATGGGGAAGTCCTTTCACTACCTCTTTAAGTTAGCTCCTCTCTTGTGGTGGGCTCTGCCCACAAAAAACCCTGGCCCATATGGCCCCTGAAAACAATAGGCTGGCTGCCCAAGAATGGATCCCTGATACTAAAACCTTTACCCTTTAAGCTATCAATTTCCAATATCACCCACACCAGAAGATGAGTAAAATCATGCTTCTGGTCTTCTTGCTCTCCCTGGCAGGAGAGCTTGCTGTAGGGTTCCTGTTCACCAGTCCCCAATGTGTGTCCTGGGTCATAACCAGGGACCAGCTTAGAGGAGTCATCATTTACTAGTAGAGGGAAGTGGTTAGTTAGAAGTTTATATTGGGCCTGCATTAATGCAAACTCTTCTAATAATTTTCTTATCACTAGGCAAGCATCCCCACCATGCACTTGTACTTAATCTAGTCCTAGTCCTTCTGTAGGCCTGTACCAGTCTTTTAGCAACCTAGTAAACTCATTCCCAATGAACCCCCTTCCCCTATTTGTCATTTCCAGATGTCTAGCCAAACTTTTCCATTCTTCCTTGGAGGTCTTACTAGTGGAAAACCTTCTACAACTCTAACAATAGGTATCTTCTGTCCCTTTGGCCAGGGTAAAAGATGTGGGGCAATTCACTCATGGGACTTATCTGTACTACTTAGATTTTGGGCAGGGGTGAAATAGGCCTTTATTCACTTTCAGAAGGAAGATCCCCTTAGAAACCTTCTGGTATATTTCCTGGGGGTCTAGGAAACAATAGGGATTTTCCAACACCTTGGAGTCCTCCAATAATATCTTGGACTCCTTGCACTTGTACTTAGTACTTGGGCTCCTTCTTCTTGATCTTGGACTCCTGCACTTGAGTCTTGGGCTCCTGCAATCTGCCAGCTCCAACTCTATATCTCCAGCTCCAGCTCCTTTTTCTTGGCCTTCTGCACCTATATCTTGGACTTTATTTCTCTGTGTAGTCCTTGTGGCCTTTGAAATCTACTTGTGTCAGTCCCTGAAAAGCCTCAGATAGCTTCCCTTTTTATAGTGGCTTGTTTCAGTCCAAATTTTCTCTCAGAACTCTTATTTCCCAGAGCTTAAACTATCCAGTTTTTCTTCCTCTACAATATATTAAACCTTTTAACTTACTTTAACCAATTAAACCCCTGAGTTTTCTGCTTTATTCCCTCCATTTTTTAGGCTTTAACTCTTCAGTTAAAGCCCTCAAAACAGTGATCAAACAAGCTTTGACCTGCAGACAATCAGACGCCCAGATTCAATGTTTTTGCCAAACTTTTCACCTGAATGACTCACTCTTGACCATGGTTTGAACCTGGCGCTGTCTTGCTCTGGATAAACAACTGCTTAGCATTTTGAACAGTTTTGCTGTAATTCCTGCCACGTTATCCCTGGCAAAACTTGAGCGCTTTTGTCTATGTTCTACTTAAGGGATTTTTGCACCCTTGATTCTTCAACATTTCTCCAAGTTTCTCCGCATTTTCTTCAGAATTTCACCACTTTGAACTTGCTTGTTGCTTGCCTTTTGTCTCTCCTAGTTGTTCTTGACAAAATTCCAATATTTGTTTTCACAGTTTCCCCATCCTATTTCTGGTCTCTTTTAAGCTCTATCACACTCAATCAACTCTTAATAAATTTACAGTTCTAATACTGTAAACTATTTCTTCTTTCCTTTCTTTTAATTATATGATAATCAACTCAATCTTTCTATCATATCTTTCTGGCAGTATTAATTAGTTCTTTTACTGCTTCTTTCTTATTATCATTTTCTCTTCCAAAAGTCCAGAACAAGCATCCTAGCTCCTATATCCACTTCTGCTAGTCCTTCTCAGCCAACTTCTAGTTCTTCAGCTAGTCCTGCACCATGACCTTCAAGTCCTTTAGCTAGTCCTTCATCATGATCTTCTATTCTTTCAACTAGTTCTTCCTTATCCAGTCAACTAGACTGGGTTCCATCTGCATCATGAACCATCTTAGTTCCATTCCTCACTATGAGCTTCCAGTCCCTCAGCTAGTCTTTACTGTGATTATACAGTACTGTCATACTAGTCTTCACTGTTGATCCTACAATATCAACCACTGTGGTTCCATTATCAGTCCCTGTTAGCAATACATCAGAATCAGGCAATAAGTCTACATGGCTACTGGCGCTTGACTAGGCCTTCACCAGTGTCCTTCACCTGGGCCATTCAACCACAGACAATCCTAATGTCCTGTGCAGTTGTCTTTACTCACTCAGGTAATTAACCCTGAGCTTTCAGTTGAAAAGTAATCAACTTTACTTCCCAGAGGCCTGGCCACACCAGGTTCTGCAGCTGCTTCTCTAAGCAACCACCCTGGTGACACCTCTTGAGAATATCCATGCCCTCCAATGATCACTTTGGGACCTCCCCAAAGCCCCCAAGAAAACACAGACAAGGACACCCTACCAGTCTGTTAGGTAGAGTGCTTGCTCACAGACCTCCTGTAAGTGCACAAGGGCACGTAGAGCTATCTTAGCTCCACCCCTTCCCTGGCAGCCCGCATTACCTGCCAGTGTCATCCACTCCCCACCCCAGTCAGACAATATTTCCTGATAGACAGAGACACTTAATAGGCCCACAGCAGCCAATAGTCCCTTCTGGGTGGAGACATTTAACCAAGCCCACAGCAGCCAATTTTCCCTGATGGGCTATAGAATTTCTCATCCCTAGCAGCCAACATTCAATTCTTGGTGAAGACAACTAACCAACCCCCTAGCAGCCAAAGTTCCCTACTGGGCTGGTTCATCATTTACCTCTAGTAGTCCTTTGTTACCTACTAGGCATTCCTTACCTCCCCTAGTAGCCAATGCTCCCTACTAGGCCTCTACCTGTCTCAAAACCACAGCACACTGTCAACTTTCAGCATTGCATCTTTATCTGAAGCCAAATCAACCTTTGCCTGCAAAACCGCTTCCATGTGGATTGTCACACTTGCACTGCTGTACTCCAAAAAATATTAACAAGAGCCCAACCTCAACTTTGATCATCTTTTTACACCTAATCAAGACCAGATTTATTTTAAAGACTCCCACTTGAAGCTCATACTCCAAGACTACTCTTGTTGTCCTTCACAGCAATCTAATATCTACTGGGGTATATGGGGGCTCCTTAAGCAACTCAAAAACAATCACCAAATCTACTAGACTCATGAGAATAGTTTGACCAGTAGCCTTCTAACTGATGGGACTCTCCTTTAGTCAGATACACAAAGTAATAATTGCCAGATTCCCCATGATATATAGATTTTACAGCTATTGAAGACATCCTCTTGAGTGTTCATAGTGGTTTAAATGTAGAGAACCTCTTTTGGATCTCCAATTATTGATATGGGTTGATCAAGGTGTTGTAACTGTGCTGTTTTAGCAGAGTTACAAGGGGAAAATATTTGGAAAATAGATAATAATATTTATTGAGAGATAGTGATTATATAGTTATTGTGAATCAAGGATAACAGGAAAATGATTGTGTTAATCACACGTTTGGATGGTGAAGGGGGTGGCTTGATCCTTGTAATGAGTCAAGCTCCAAAATGAGTCACCCACCAAGAGTGATCAGCTTTTGTTCATGTTATTGTATTTGGTAATTTGAGTTGTCTTCCTAACTTGGCTTCAGGTGATTGGATAATTGGGTTGCAGGTCACAAACCCACTTACTCGGAACTTTGCTGGAGGGTCGAGCCTACTGTTTTGACTCCCCCAACTGAAGGTTGGCCTCCTCTGGGGGTAGGTTGTCAGGGAGATTGTCAGGAGACTGGGCGTCATACTGGACTAACTGTTGTTTGGTGGTGGGTAACACAGTCTCTTGTTGCTTTTGTCTTGCCTTGCAGGGCCTGAGGCAATCATGGTGGAGGACTTTGTCTTGTTTCCATTTTCTGAGTCCTTGCACAAGGTAAGTGTTGTTTTTGTCTACTTTTAGGATGATGGCAGGGCCAACTTTTTCTGGTTGCAGTTTACTCTTGTTGGTATTCATAACCCAGACCTTGTTGCCAACTTTATGTCTTTCTTGAATGGGGACAAAGGTATTCTATAGATGTTTTTCTTCTCTTTTTAGTTGGTTGCTATTGGCCTGTATGACTTGGGGATCCAAGTGGGGTGGAACTTTACTGGGCATCTCCAGCTTAGGTCCTGATAGTGCTTAGATGATATTGGGTTGTGTGCCATAATCTAACTTGAAGGGGCTTTTCCCAGTGGATCTGTTCACACTGGTCTGGCATATAAGCAATGCAGTTGGTAGCTGCTTATACCAGTCCCCAGGTTTCCTGGTGGTGAGCTTGGCCAAGGCTTGCACAAGGCTGCCATTCAGCCGCTCCACGCGTCCATTGGCCTGAGGGTGGTAAGGTGATGTCACTGTGTTCTGGACCCCATTCTTGGTGAGGTATATATTGGTATCTTCAGAGATCAATTCTTTGCCTCTGTCAGTTATCAGGAGTTCTGGCTTTTAAAACTTGCTGATGATTTCTTTTCCTATGAAGTGTCATACGTCATTGCCAGTATGTGTTTTAACTGCTTTCTCCCCGCATGGCAAAGTTGATGGCAGTAATAATATACTTTTTTATTGTGTTTCCTGGGCATAGACCCCACAATATCCAGGGCCCACACTTTAAATGGTAGTTTGGTGCTGATGGGTAGTACTGATTTAGGTGGGGTCTCACTCCTTGCAAATTTTCCACATACTTTGCACTGGTCTAAGACTTTCTGCACGTCTTGATATAAGGTTGAACACCAGGCCTTGTGTTTTAGGAATTTGTAAAGGTTAACAAAATTTTGTGTGGCCCAGGTCTCTGTGGTAACACAAGATGGTATTGACTTGCTAATGTGTGGGAATGTATGGGATGGTTACCTGGTGGACGTTTTTTGGTGTAGGGTTCTATAGATGTTGGAGAATAAGTGCTTGTTTTTAATGACAGTTTTAATTGTTATGTCTGTAGTACTGGGGAAATCCTTTGTCTTTTGTACGCAACACCAGGAGAGGCCAGTCTGGGTTGAGCCCATTCTTGCCCTTTGTGGCTCTGACATATAGTTATGACAGCGCATCAGCCATGGCCAGCTCTGGGCCTGGCTTATACTGTATGAGCATGTTGATGTAAGGTTTTGCCCATAGTGATGCAAGATTATAAACTAAAGTCGTGTAAAGCATTAGGGTTAAGATTCAGAAGGTACAAAAAGGTAAGAACTTTCTGTAAGATAATTTTAAAGTCCTGCTAAAAACCTATACTGGGTTACAAAAGGAGTGATAGAGTTTAAGAACCCTAAGCAAAGAAGATAAAACAAGGTGTTTAATAGTGAACAATTTGTAACTAAGGGAATGTCAATATTTAGATACTCTCCATCAGCAAACTGGTACATATAACTATTAAAAGATTCCTCAAGGGAAAATAATGGATACAACAAGCCTAAGGCTTGTTGTTTTACAATTTCCACTTATTCAAGAAAAGAAAAGACTAAAATTAAAAATGAATTAATAAAAATGTACAAATTTCTAAAAATTAAGACCTCAAGTTAAAATTTGATAAAGAATTGAAGGGTAGAAATCACTTAGAATTTTGGCTTAAAGCCTACTCTTCATAAGCTCTTTATTTATAGAAAAATCTCTGTCAGTTGGGAGTGATAGGCAAAGGAGGAAAAAGCCAAGGAAAGAAGAAAAACTGGAGAAGTTTGGGACACCTGGAGGAGAAAGAAGGAAACAGAAACCCAGTAGGAGTAGATCTGCAACTTGAAGCTGGGGGAAGCAGCAATAACATAACCAGGAGTTTTGAAAAGTGAGCAAAAATTAAATTTCTCTAATTTTTAAAGTAGAGAATATATAGCTAATAGAATAGCTGAAAGCAAAAGACAACAACAACAATGCAGCAATTCAAACGCAAAGTGACGTAAAACAAAGTAAATTACTTTAAAATACTTAAATATTAACTCTTAATTCAAATTTTCAATATTAAAGAATAAAGAAAGATTAAATCAACCGAAAACAATAAAATATGAAAAGTTTAACAAGCCTGCCCTTTGGGGCAGGGCATGACATTACCCTCTCCAAATCCAAGCTCAGGATGTGCTTCTATATAAGAATTGAGGGCCTCAGGAGGCAACTGTGGTAAGTTCAACTCCCTGGTGATTGACTCCCTGGTACTCAACACTTTGTCAAGTACCAGGGAGTTGAGTGCCGCATATGTGAATCTATTAGTATTTTTGGCTTAACCAATTTTAAGCTAATTTTTACTAGTAATTTAGGGATTCAAAACCAAAAACCAAGGTTAAATTTACTCAAACTTGACTCCATTTAATAAATTGGTTAGCTAAAATACCAATTTA
>QTSX02005503.1:0-12223 GCA_014839935.2 Entomophthora muscae
CTGATTGCAAGCAAATAAGAGTTTGAACCAGCTTGTTGAGGTACGCCTCTGGGGACACAGCCAGGCTGGGCTTTACTAAGGAATATTGTAAAGGGAGAAGTCCTGATTGCCAGCTGTAGAGCAGTTAGAAGGGCGGCCTGCCTGTGGCACAATGGTACCCAATGTTGTATGCAAAGGTGGCTGCAGGCAGGAAGGTATCCCATTCAGTCTCATGTTGGTGACTGAGCTTCCAGAGTATCTGGACCAGGCTCCCATTGGTGCGCTCTACCATGCCATTTGTCTGTGGGTGATAAGGAGTGGATAGTGTCCCACAGGTTCCCATCAGTTGGTTGAGGCGTGGGATGATATAATTGGAGAAGTTGGTACTATTGTCTGTCAGCAGGATCTGGGGGCAACCATGCTGGTATATGATATTCTCCAGGATGAACGTGGCTGTCACCAGTGCAGATTGGTTGTGAATTGACTTGGACTCTACCCATTTAGTCAGATGGTCAACCGCCACAATGATGAACTTCTTGTCACTGTTGGTAGCTGGCAGGGGGGCCACTATGTCAATGGCTACAGTGTGGAAGGCAAACCCAGTGCGTACCAGTCTGTGTTGAAACTTGGCAACCTTAGGCCTCTCAATGTTGCAGTCATGACAGTTGGCTAGTGTATCCACTACGTCAGTGTGCATTCCTTCCCAGAAGCAGTGCTGCTGTAGCAGAGCTAATGTCTTCTTTATGCCACCATGGCCAGTAGTCTTGTGAGCGGCCACCACTGAGTTCATGCGTAGGGATGGGCGTATGTAGGGTAGCCAAGAGTCTCCACAAAGCTTCAGGAGTTGTCCCTTATAGACCTTTGTATCAACAGCTAACTCCTTGAGAGCCCTCTGTATCTCTACTGGCTTCTCTCCCCACAAAGAAGGATCCTCCATAAGCTTGTTATAGAGAATGTCAGCCATGGGGGGAGAATAAGGCAACAGTGGGAAGGTGGGAGAGAAAGTCAGTATTCTGGTGGGCTGCCCTGGCTTGATGAATAATCTTGTAGTCATAAGCCTGAAATTTAATGGCCCAACGCACCAGACGTCCTTCTGGGTCCTTGAGGGTCTTCAGCTATTGCAAGGAGGCATGGTCTGTTACAACTGCGAAATGTACCCCATGGAGATAGACTCTGAACTGTTGGTAGGAGTATATCACAGCCAGACACTCTCTTTTGGTGACAGTGTAGTTCCTCTCACAAACATTAAGCGTACGTGAGCAGTATCCAACAGGGTGTTAAAGTCCGTCGGAGTCCAGTTGAGAGAGAACACCCCCAATTCTGTCAGACTAGCATCTGTATGAACCACAAACGGCTTGGCAAAGTCAGGGTAGGCCAGCACAGGGGCTGCAGTCAATGTTCCTTTTAGAGCATTGTAGGCAGATTGGCATGCTGGGCTCCAGAAGAATTCCTTATCAGCTTGGGGAAGCTGAAAAAGGGGGTCACCCAGGGATGCAAAGTTGGGGATGAAGCAGCGGTAGTACCCAATCATCCCCAGGAAGACCTGCACGTCCCGCTTATTGGCTGGGATCTGCATTTTCTCAGTGGCTTCCATCTTCAGAGGTACAGGGTGGAGTCCATCCTGGCTAATGATGGACCCCAGAAACTCAAGGTGCTCCTTGAAAAAGTTGCACTTGTGTGGCTTGAGCTTGAGATTAGCTGCAAGTAACCTCTGGAAGACTTCCTCCAAGTGTTGTAGGTGATCATTAAAGGTTTAGGAGAATACATTAATGTCATCCAGGTAGACCAAGACACTGGTGAGTTTGAGGTCGCCCATCACTGCATCCATAGCCTGTTGAAAGGTAGCTAGGGCATTGGACAGACCTTGAGGCATCCTTGTGGGTTGAAATAGCCCTTGGTCAGTGATGATTGCACATTTTTCTTGATCAGCAGGGGGTAGGTCAATCTGCCAGTACCCACTGATAAGTTCCATGGTGCTGAAGAACTTGGCGCCACCCAGTTGATCCAAGGTATTGTCAATACAAGGGAGGGGATATGAATCCTTCTTGGTAACAGCATTCAGTCAACGGTAGTCAATCACTGCACGGTTGCTGCCATTCTTCTTTTTGACAATCAGGGAGAGGGGAAGCCCAAGGGCTTTTACTGGGGACAAGTAAGCCAGATCCTAATAGCTTCTGAAGCTCTTTGTTAGCCACAGCATGATTGGCTTGACTGCGCTGTATAGATCTGGAGCAGATAGGTGGACTGCCTTGGGTGTCAATATGATGAGCAACATCTGCAGCCTTGCCCAGGTCATAATCATCCTTGGCAAACACATCTTTATACTGGGCAAAGAGATCCATAGCTTGATCCTTCTGCTCTTCAGAGAGGCCAGATAGAGAGTTGTGTTTTATGACCAATAGCACCAGTGGTTGCTCACAGGGTAGACCCAACTCAGAGAAGTCTGCAAGGGGGAAGTCTCCTGCAGGTTTCATGCTCTTCCAGTTGTATATAAGCCAGAAGTTGGTGTTTGGAGACAACCATAGCTTCATGACTCATGTTGGCCAAGAGTATGAGTACCTCCTTCTCACTTGGCATGAGGATGCCTGGCACAACCCATGGTTCTAGTCTGGAGGCATTAGGGATGCCAAAGATCTCTCCATGAGTGCCAGCTGGTAGAGCCAGCAAGAGGCCTGTATTGTGGATCACCTGGGCGCCAGGTGGGATAGTCACATTACAGGAGGCGTAGACTAGGATACCCTTGGCTTCCCCAATTAAGAGAGGTAGCACTTTGAACTTCTTACTACGCAGCGTATAAGCAACTGGAAGCTCTCCATTGGCATACTCCATATTAATGTAGTGCAGACGTTGTAAGGGCAGGTCAGATGGGCAATCACCATGATATAACATGGGTATGGAATGGCCCAATATTCCAAATGTATGGTCTCCATGGTTAGTCACAGTGCCATACTGAACCATGAAGCTAGTCCCAATAAGAATGACATAGCTGTTGTTTTCCAGAACTATAGCAGGAGCAGTGACCATTAGCTTCCCAAAGCAAAGAGGGAGAGAAGAGTATGCTTCTTTTGCTCTAGTGGTCAGTAGCCCAGCAGTACCAAACTCTTCATGGTAGGCCAAGTCCGGTTCCAGCTTAAGCTTCTTAACCAGCTGAGAGGATATAATGTTTCCAGGGGCACCAGTATCCAGTATGGCCTGGACATGAGTCTTGTTCACTACCAGGTTGATATAGATGCAATTCTGGCGTCCTCTCTGATCTCCACAATCTTTGAGACCTGGTGTACGCTTAGTCCTTTGAACTTCTCCAGGAAGGTAGCCATGGCAGCTCCCACAGCTGGGCTTACTTCCTTGAGGGATTCTAGCAGTGCTGAGACATTTACTGTGCAGAGCAGCTTGGCCAGTTGTTCAGCAATGTCCTCCTCATGAGTGACTTCAACACCTGGTTGAGCCAGTTGTTCAGCATAGGGTAAGGATACTGTTCTCTGAGCTATTTGAGGGCTAACCACCTCAGGGCAAAGTGTAGCCCAATGAGTTTGTGTGTTAACAGTGAGAACTTGATGGAGGTGGTCCTCTTGAACTCTGTCAGACTCCACATCCTCATGTATTGGTTGGGAGTTGAAGTCAATCAGAGAGGGTTCATCCTTAGGGTTAGTCCCAGAGAATGGCAAGGCAGAAGGCCTCTGATCTGGTTTGTCAAGGGGCAGTGGTATGGGGGGAGATAAGGGTGTCAAAATTACAAAGGCAGTCAAGGATTTCTCCTTGTCCTGGATGCTTAGTAGTTTTTTGACTGGTCCTCATTGTCCTCCTCAATCTCAGCGTCCTTGGCGTAGTCCTCCTCAGTGTCCTCCATGCCTACATGATGGATCTTTTGGCATGGACTCCTACATTCCCAAGAGAAGTGGCCAGTCATACCACATTTGAAGAAAGTACGGGGGCCATTGCTGACTGGAGCAGGCCCAACCTTGTTGGAAGGCTTGGGCATCTTGACAGCCACGCAGGGTCTATGCTCAGATTGCTGGCAAGGGCGGCCTTCAGGAAGAGGGACTTTGAACTCCTCCTTGTAGGTGCGTAGGAGGCAGATCAGATCTGGTACGGTGCAAGCATTGTAAATGCCTGACTCAAGGGCTAGGGATAGTTCCTGGTTGATACGTACAGCATTAAGGAGTGCTGACTGTACATAAATAAACTGTACCACACTCATAGACAACAGAGTTTGAGCTTCAAGATAGAACCTAGAAGTGAAGTCTTCTAGGGTTTCCCCCACCTTTAACTTAGTGTCAGCAAAGTCCATCTTACAACCAAGGAGCGCTTCTTGACTACCAAATTCTTCTATCAAGGCTCTGGAGACATTAGCAAAAGTCCAGCCATTCTCAGGGAGATGTGGCAAGATAATGGTTTGAGTCTCAGCATCCAGACAGTTGATGATTGTGGAGTCCCTCATGGCATTGTCTACGCCATACATGGAGTTCTGGTACAGATGTAAGAACATGGCTGCATTGCTTTTGTGGTCAAACTTGGGTAGATTGATGGGCTTGAAGTTGTTGGAGCCATGTTGGAGGGGAGTAGGTGTGATCCTCACTGGAGAGCGGGTGAGACGGGAACAGCTGAGAGTGGAGGCAGCAAAGCTAGCCTCAGAGGCGCGGCAACAATTTTCCTCTTGCTGGGCTTCATGTTCACCTTCTCTGTTTTGAGCAGCTCCAGAAGCTTCAGGGGTGGCCAGGACGTCATCCTCAGGCTCCAGTACTGGCTCTAATACTTGTACATCGTTAGGAGCCAACCAAGTGTGGTCCTCATTACTTTTGTAGCTATGATAGAACTTAGGACTAGAGGACCCCAGTGGACTGTGGTGACTCTTGGAGTTGATGGACATAGCCTGTAAGTTGAAGGCCATAATCTTACTGTACATCCTATCCAATTGGCTCTGGAAGGCGTCCAGTAGAAGTTGTTGCTTGTCCAGCTCATCTTGGTAGACCTTGTTCTCCTGACAGGTGATATCTGATTCATCTTCCAGAGAGGTGATGCACTTTTTGTGGGTGACAAGCTCATCTTGGAGAAAGGCTATTACTTCCTTGTCTTTCCTGGCTTGGGTCTGGCTGTTGGCTCTTCTATGCAATTGGCAAAGTTTGAGACAATCCTGAAGTTCTGACACAGTGTGGTAGCCATCAAACAGGAAGGCAAGATTGGAACTCTGATGGACCAATTCTGTCTGCATCTTCTTGTAGTGATCAAAGAGCTCAAGGATGTCTTGACCAAGAAGGGTGTTGAAAGGGTTTTGTTGGTGGCAGAAGAAGTGGGGGTGAACAAGGGGATGGTGGAAAAGCAGCAGGCTAAGACTTTCACCTTATGAGTCAGGCTTCAAACCATGGGGCCAGTCTCCAGCACGTGGTTTATAACCACACTAATTCAATTGGCGTCTACACCCTGATGGGTGAGGGTCTGTACCACATGTACTGGAACTAGCTTAGCTATACCTACTTCAATGGCATCAACCCAGTGGAGCATGGTGTTCTGGGCGTTGGTGACTTTGGCAAGATACTGATTGACAGTGGTGAAAGTATTGCCAGGCTCAGAGTACAGAACCTGGAGAAACATCTGTTGGTTAGATACCAGTATTCCCTGGTCATGCACTAGGCTTTGGATGCAGCCCAGGTGCATTTGGTTGTGGCATACAGCAGGATGGGCAAATTGGTATAGGGAGTCCTTGATAAGTTCAACAGTACAGAGGTCACAGCAGAGCTGGTCAGGGTTAAACTGGGAGAGATTCTGAAAGCAATCCAAGGCGTTTTCAGCAGAAGGCTGCTGAATGGCCAGGTGTTCAGATCAAGAACCATTGCCAGCAGCATCAGCATTCATGGCGTGTATGGCATTACAGATGGCGTCCTTGGAAGGTGAAGAGTTGGCGTCCATCTCCAAGGGGACAGGGGCTTGTAGGAGCAGTGGTTGACCAAAAACAATAGCTTGGGGGTGTTAATGTTCTGGCATGAATTGGCTTAGGTTGGGCAGGCCATAGGGAGCGCCTGCTCTTTTCCCAGCATGGGCATTAGCAGCAGTAAAGGCCAGTGCCTGGTGGTAAGGAGAATCAGTGGCAGGAGACTGGGCCAGGGGCATTCCTCCCTCCTCATTGAAAGGACCGCGGGGGGTGGGGGCTGTTGGTGTTGTAAGACATGAGCACCAATGTCGTAAAAGTTGCAGCAAAGGGTTGCTAGTTTCTACAAACAGTTAGTCAGTGACCTAATTCTTAATACTATACCTGTTGATGGTATAGTGACAGCCTATTAAAGACAGAATAATAATAAGGTGTATAGAAAAACCTGGTATTTATTTAGATAGTATCACACTTATATAGTGTGAGGCAGGGGAATTGCCACCAGAGGCAGGGGAGCACAGACAGAAGAACTTCCCAAATGGAGGAGATTGGATTGACACAGCTAAAAGTCCTGCGCAAGAGAATGACTGCTTCCTTGCGGCTTTCCTTAATGAGGGAGATAAAAATAACTTTGTTGTTCTATTTATAATCCCAGAAGTAAAGCCTGTGCCTTGTGCGCGTTCAAAAGGCAAATCAAACACCTGTTTTAGGGTCATTTTAAACGTCTTTATCACTAGTAGAATCAGGATGCAATAGCACAACTGCGCAATTGTTCCATCACTTAATCCCTAGATGGATAACCTTTTGTCTAATCCATTCAGGATCTGCAACAATGAGTGAGTTACCCCATATCTTTTACCCTAGTCAGGGGGAAGAAGATACCTATTGTCAAAGTTGCAGGCAATTTGCTACCAGTAAGTCTTCCCAAGAGATCTGGGAAAGATTGACTAGGCATCTTGAGATGACAGATGGGGAAGGGAGTTTATAGAGAAAAAGTTTACTAGGCTGTTAAAAGACTGGTACAGGCCCACAGAGGAGTTAGGGCCCGCTGAAGTACAGGTGCATGGTGAGGATCGCTGCCTAGTAATTGAAAAAGTGCTGGAAGAGTTTGCAGTCATGCAGGCTAAGTATAAGCTTCTAGCAAACCACTCATCACCGCTGGGGAATGAAAACTCCTCCAAGCTAGTCCCTGGCTATGACCCAGGACACATTTTGGGGACTGGCAACCAGGAACCCCACAGGGATCCAACTTTATTGATAGAGAGCTTGGAGTATTATCCTGGGGCATTGATCCTGTTAATACCTGGGTGAAGTTTTTCAAGGGCTGAAGGTGGTTATGATCCAGAGGCCTCAGGTACTGATGCTGCTCAATCTTTGTCCATGTGAAGCATACCAGATAAAAGTGAAATGTGTCATATTTGCCCAGGCTAAATTGAAGGCAGGTAGGAACTTGTCCAATAAAACCCCCATAAAATCCAAACTTGTAGAAGAAAGTCTCTTGTCTGAATTGAGCCTTAGCATAGCTTCACAACCCTGGAACTTTGGAATACAGATAGCTGTGAGCTGTACTTTTTGGCTGGTCCAGGCTTGCCTTTGAGTCCCAAGGATATGGGCAAGAGTGGCATGGAAACCACATCCAAGTTTGATTGTCACCCTGCCCTATAGTTGATGGTTCACTAACTTCTATGCAGTTCAGAACCATCCTCTGACTTGCTCTAATCCTTGCATCAGGTCCAGGCAGCTCTCCCTTGGTTTACCTAGTGAGTTATTGCATCCTGGTAGGTGATATAATATTTGTTTCCCAGAAATAAGTATCAGGTTTAACCACCTCCCCAAGTGATCTATATCTACTTTGGAAGCATTTCCCTGGTTAAATAAAAGTCAATCCCCCACTCTTTCTCCAAGGGTGGTAAGTTTGAACCGCAAACTGTTCCCTATAAATGTTCCCAACTTTGCTGGCGCATATGATGTCCCTGAGACCCCAATGTGGTGGTGATAATTGGAGTAGAGAAAAAATTTCACCCAATACCTATCTCTGTATTTACATGATGATATACTTGGATCATCTTCAGAACAGGATACTTGTATGGGGATACTGTTAATGTTGTAAATTGTGCCATTAATGCTATTTTGATATGGCCTCCAAATATTGATAGCTGTGAAGATTTGACTGGTTTTTCTTTCAAGTTTGGGAATTCTTTATTTTATGTAAATGGGTCTGGTTCAATATCCACCCATTACAGATTATCATACCTGTCTGTGAATGATTCTGATATGACATCATCCCAACGTGACCCCCTCAGCCACTCTGTCAATCTAATGAGTGATCTCTGTCCCTTGTCTACTATTTAAGTAGAATCAAATCTCCTAATAAAGACAAGTTTATCCACATTTGTGTTGGCTTTAATAATCTTCAAGCTTTTTCCTGTTCTTTCTGCCAAAAAGACTTTCACATCTTGTTTTCCAGGAGATTAAGGTACATACCCTTAATTTTTCCCTGAAGGCTAATCCAAGTCTAGCTTCAAACCTCAAATCTTTTGTTATAAAGATTTCCCGCTGTGTCCTCCTGGATGTTGTCCCCAGGAGCCAAACACAGCAAAATGGTGCTCACTACAGGGGCTGCAAGCCCCTTGGTTACCCCTTTCCCATGCGCATTCTCTGGCCCTTCTCCCTTTGTTTCTAAAGTACCCAAGAAACCTAAGGTTCTAGTTCCCCTCTAGAAGAAGACATCACCAATGCCCCCTCAACTCCCATGGTACTGGATCTGTCCCCCAGGCCCATGTGGGCCCCCTTCCAGCTTTCTCTCTCAACTACAAACAAGCTTGTGCTGCCGCCTGCTCTCTCCTCCATTCAGGCACTGTGGCAATGCACACTATCCCTGGTCTCTGTCCCAGGTACGCTTTCAAAGACCTGTACTCCTTCCTCTTGGACTTTGGTCTCTCCCTGCATTGATGGAGTCTATGGACACTATTGGTGTGTTAGTCAACCAGTTTATTCAACCCACCCTGGCTCACCATCAACTTGCATTAGGATCCTATAATCAACTATTAAATGCTGTAGCTACCGCTGTCTCAAACAACCATGCTCATAATATGGCATATCAAGAATAGTCCCACAGCCTCTTTGTGTGTATTTCCAATAACCAGCGCAACTTGCTGGCCTCTCAGAAGTACTTAACCTCCTCACTAAATTCCCTTCCTTCCTTGCTCCCTGGATACATCAAGGATTGACTATGCAAATTGGATGAGCATCAAGCAGCATGGCATGGACAAATTGAGGCCTTTCTGCTAAAGCATTGCCAGGATTTTGAAACTCTGGTTAGTGAACTTAACCAATTCTGAGAACATATTAATTTGCAACTTTAATTTATTGGAGCTCATGTTAATACTTGGAGCCGCCATCTGCAGCATCAATATGGTCTGGATAAGGCTGCGCTAGGCAACATTCTATACCAAGTGCAAAATTATGTGGACAATAGAGTAGCGTCTATTGAGGTGACTCCTCCTGCTCCTCCTGTTGAGGCCCCCTCTGATTTTGAGGCCAAGGTATGGGAAGCAATAGCTGAGCTAAAGACTACCACTTGGCGTCAATATTCTGTTCAAAACCCTCCTCCTTCTGAACCTATGCCTAATCCTTGCATTTCTTTGCTCACTGATCAAGTATCTACTTTTTGAGGCAAATTTGAGTATTTAAGACAGCGCCTATTTAATTCTAAGGACTTGTCCTCTGAGTCTGAAGATGAAGAGTAGCTGAAGTTTCTAATACTCCTGCTCATAGAAATCATGGTTGCTGCCCTGGTTTGGAAGGCCAACCCCAGGTCAACTGCGCATGTGCACTAGATCAGCTTGCAGAAGTAACAAATGATGTAGCTGATAGGCAAGACACATTGGAAAGAGAGGTACAAAAACTATCCTGCTTTACCAAGACTATGAACAGACAAGTTGTCCCCTTGGTTGCTCAGACCACTTCCCTGACCACCTGCCTCAATGGGATTGCTGGCACCTTGGCAGTGCAGCAAATTAAGATTGACAAATTTGGAGCTGCTACCGCCACTGCTAGAGACATTAGTGGACAGAACAGCTCTACCTTGAATACCCTAGAGGAAAGCCTTTGACTCCTCTGGGCTAGGCAACCTGCTGCTGAATCTGAGTTTGAAGGCAACCCTCATATTAACGTCCTCAACCCAGGTGAAAAAGTCAGTCCTTGTTCTTGTCCATTGACCCAAATTACAAACCAACCTTCAAACAGATATTTGATCCTAAAATCTCTACCATTGCTGCCTTTCTAACAATTTATGAGACTGCAATGCTTAGGGCTACCAATGAACTCAAAAAGGAACATATCCTCACCTTTCTCTATCCCACCTGCCAAGAAGTGGTGGTCCCTAAGCTCACATCCATTGTCACTTGGGAGGACATGAAGCGCCTCCTTATTGAGGAGTTTGGAGGAGATCTCAGCTTGGAATTCAAGAAAGATGCATTTATGCACATTGCCTTTAAGCCCAAGAAAACCTTGGCTGAGTTTCTGGATTGCTTCTACATTGAAGGCCAGCAGTTAATCACCAGTTGACAGTTAACTCCCTGGAAAGCTTACACAGCTTGTTCAAACACTTTAAAGGTGAACCAACTCCTATATCTGCACTTTAAGGCCCATAAAGCTTCCCTTACTTCAATGTGGAGTATCACAACCCTCTTGCAGTACATGCACTTGACCCATGGGGGTACTGTTATGTGTGAAAATAAGGTCAACAATGCAGGAACCACCTCCTGCAGTCTGCGCATTATGACCCTAAGCTCAAGTGGGCAATATAAGAGACAAGGATGCCATATCTGTGGTCAAATAGGGCATCACTCATGTACCTGCACCAACCCTCAGGTAGAGGGTTGCAACCTAAAGGAACAGGCAGGAAAAGAGAGGTCAGCTTAGAGGCAGAGACTCTCTCTGCTGATCAATATCTCCTGTCTTCTCCTGATCCCCCGTCTGACAAGGAATATTCCCCCTTGGCTGGCCCAACTATCTTTCACTTGTTCCATCACCTTTATAGTGATTCTGAGCCTGAGGACTCTGACTGTGATGAGTCTGATGGTTATGGCTACTTGGTACTGGAAGTCCTGGAGACAGTCTCTGTCTCTTACAAGCTATGTTCAGGGAAAACCACAACTACAACTCACCCATCTGCAAATGAAGCCAAGGCTGTAGTGGCTTGTCCTTACTTGGCTCAGGCTCATTGTCCCCCTGTCTTGGTAGATTCCTCTGAAGAGGCTGCTGAACAAGCAGAAGCTCTCTTTCAGAATGTGACTGTATTGCTCCCCTTGCAGACTGAGTATAATTAAATTCCTGCCTTACATTGAATGCTGGCCAAATGGGAGAAAGAACTGAAGGCAGCTCAGGATGTGCTAGCTGTCTTACCCCCCTTTGGGAAAGATACTACTCATGTGGAAGTATCAATCCAAAAGGTTAAGATCAAAGCCATCTTGGACACAGGCTCTCCAGTCAACATAGTATCTTCAAAAATAATGAAGAAACTTAAGCTGGCCCCTGACCTCAACTGCACCCAGTTGTATGGCACAGCTGACATGGCACATACTTGGGCCATTGGTGCCTACTCCGCTCTACCCATGAGGTTTGGGAAACTCCTCATTGCTTCCCCCGCTGTAGTCCTTGAGAACAAAAGCTATGACCTCTTGGTTGGTACACAATTCTTTTGAGAGTATAACAGGATTGTGAACTTACGGGATGGATATCTTTTGCTCTTGGGATATGAGGTCCCTTTGATTTTTGAGGAAACTCTGCGCCTCCCAGGGAAATGTCTTAAAACTTGTGTTCTTGAGTACCCCATGGGTATCTTCTCTCTCAAGTATAGGACTCATTTCTCCAACATGTGCACCCCTCCTCCTTCCTGCCCTGCAGAAGAAGGGGTACATTTTCTTGCTAAAGTGGCTATCACCATTCCCCTGGGCTCTCAAGTGGTGATTGATTCTCAGATTTCTTACAAACTACCTGAAAAGTTGTTCTTGGAACTCTACTCATCTGAATCCCTAAGCTGTAAAGAGCCCTGCCTGTGTTCTGGGATTCTAGATCAAACCCACATAGAGCCTGTACAATTACTGCTTTCCAACCTAACAACCCTGCCCATGCAGGTGACCTGAGGCCAAGTTGTAGGGCATGGTCGTATATTAGGAGCAGAACAAGTGGCCTCCCTCTACCCCTTTGGAACTTTTAGTGATTTCAATCTACCTGAGGATAATCCTCAAGTTCTCTCCTTATTCACTGCTTTTGACTTCCCCCAATGGTCTCCCATCCAACAAAGAGACGTTTTGGACCTGCTCAATCAGTTTAGCAACATCTTTGCCTCTAGATCTACAGACTATGGCCTGGCTA
>QTSX02005504.1:0-12153 GCA_014839935.2 Entomophthora muscae
TTCCCCGTCGTACCAAGAAAGGTCCCAAAACGCCCGCCAAACCCCTCCATTTGTTGAATGATTTAGCTCACATGGTTGATGAGAGGTTTGTGCTGGCTTATCCTGTGGAATCCCTGCCTTTGGTTGCTCCTTCCTGGGAAGAAACCCTGGTCAATTTGGACTACCTATTAGCCTGGTGTCGTCCGTTTTTAAAAACTATCAGAGCCACCCAATCAGGTGTTGCCACATTGACACTTGATAACCCAGTTGACCCCCAAATGCCTGGCATCTCATCCAGCCAATCAGATTTGATTTTGGAAATTGGAGTAAAACTCTCCAGTCCCCCTGAGCCCATCCAGCAAGGTTTTGTACCTAGCCAATCAGGTTCACCCCCAACTGTCAGTGACCAGTTTTTTGCAATCCATTCCTTTTAACCAAGCAAGGGGACTTTCAGTCCCCTGCTTGTCTATTTTCTACTTACATTAAAGTTTGGAGTCACCTGCACCTTAATTTTCTTAATTTTGAGTTGCCTGGAACCAGTTGCATCCCTAAAGCTCAAAATATTAGAGTGTAGCCCCTGCCCTAAGCTTACCTTTAGCCAGCTGGTTTCGAACCCGGCTTCTCTTCTGGCTCCTTGTACAAGTGTTCTTTCACTTAGTTGTCGTCTCTTTTGCTCTCGCCTTCAAAATCAAAGTTCAAAGCTCAAAATTTCAATTGAATTTTCCTATAATTTCTATTATTATCTTGAATTTTCCTTTAAAAATCATTGTTTTTGAACCCGATTTTGCTTGCAGTTATAATCCAAGGGCCCCAAGACAACAGCGAGGCTACCCAAACCCGTTCTGCTGTTTTCCCAAGGATTTGCCAAAGACTACCCTAGTCTTGCCATTTCTCTCCAGAAACTATACCATCCTACCCCAAATTTTGTGCTGGTTCCTTCTATGATGCTGCCGGCTCTTAAATTTGTCGTCTTTTCCCTGGCTTTGTTTCTCTTGCTTCTGTGGTCCACCTCCCCTGACCTGTGGGGGAAAATCTCCTCATCGGCCCGTCTGGTAGGTAGCAACCCTACCAGTCTCTGGGACCTCCCCAGCAGTCTTCTCTTTTCCAGAGAGGCTGTGGCTAAGAGCCTGACGTGTGACAATCTTGACCTGGACGTCGTGGAGCTTGCTTTGCCTAGTTCTGAAGAGGTAGTGCCCCCCACACCTTCTCTCCCCTCCATGGTTCAGAAGAATGTGGTAACCCCCAGGTCCTCCAAGGTGGCCTCTCCCTCTCCTACTCGCACTCCCTGGTTGCTCACCAGTCTGATTCTAATGGGTTTAAATGCTTACTTCCCCCAGTTGTCCCCGGTGTCCTCCCTGTGGTCCCCTCTCCAAGCGGCCATCCCAGTTGCGCACTGGATGGCATCCTGGTGGTTTGTTGCACCGGGATGGGAGCCAAACTTAGTTAGTTTAGCCCCTCTCTCTCACACTCCAGGAACCGTTCCTTTGGGAGAGGAAGAGTTTCAGAAATCCTGGGTGGCAGAAATGCAGAGGTTAACAACCTTGTTATTCTAAATCTTATGGGAAGGCGTTGGAATAAATGGATAATGAGGAAAGATATTTTGTTGAATTTAAAATATCAAATTAATAAGGTAGTTTGTTGAAATGACTGTTACTTAAAGCCTTTTAGATACATCTTGATGAGGTAGCCTCCTTGTGTCTGGTATTTATTAAGCTTACATATACACTGATGTTAGTTCTGTAAGCTGTTACCTGGGCACCTGGGAGGTCAGAGTTTGACATTCAGGCAGTTGGAGCTGAGAGAATTGTGTCTGAGTGGGGTATAAATACCCCGCTCAGGCTCAGTTCCCCTTGCCATCACCCACATGTGATTGATTGTCAGGTTTAAATCTATGATTGCTGCAGGCAGACAGGGCTTTGAAGCCTATTTTTCTGGGTGGTGGTGCTTTGGCCTAGCCACAACTGGAAAGACTGTCTGTGGCAGGGATGTCTAGATTGATCAAGATTAGAGGTATCTTATTTGATTCCCCTTTTTTCTGACCCCTCCCCAGGGAAGCTGTTCTCCCTCCCACCCACTAACTTCTTTGATTGCTGGACTGCAGTTGGTTCAGCTGCAACAAAACAAACAAATTTTGTGGGGGGGGCAAGAGAAAGGGTAGGATGTAAGAGGATAAGTCTGGCAGGATGGTAGGGTTGACTTTTTAGACCGGAGATATTGGGGTGTGTGGGGGTAAATGGTTGGGTCCTGGCTGGATGATGGGGTGGGTCTGGCTGGGTATGGGGCACATCGATATGGAAGTGGGGATGGTACAGGTTGGCCTTCTCAGTACCCAAGCATGCTCTGGGCAAGCTTTAGGTGCTAGGGTTAGACCCCCTAAATAAGCTCTCAAAGGTGGTACCCTCAGACACCCCCGGGAAGTTTGGGGTGGGCCCATATTTTTTGTCTCCTTGTTGGTTTACCTAAAGGCGGTGAGGGTTTGGGCGATATAAAGCTGAGGTTCTGGCTCAGGGGAAGTAAAATTTTAGGTAATCAATCCCGAGGAACCTGATGGGGATGGAACTTGTATTGGGATCTAAAGGTGAGTTAAAGAGGGATGGTGAGTGGCAGGATTTTGAATCCATCAGGTCAGTATAGGGTCCTGGTGGTGTCTGCTAGGTTTGCTAATCCAGTTTATATCGCATTTGGGGGGTTAAGGGAGCGGGGCTGAACCCCTCGTGGCGGTTGGGGTTTGTACGGGCTGGTTGGGCGGGACCTGGGTGGGAGGGTAGTATGGGTGGGTTGGCCACTGCGGATCTTTTTATCCACCTAGGATTTCGACGAGACCCAATCATGGCTTAGTTCTGTCTGAAGCTAAGGTTTGGGCATTGGATCCGTTTGGGGTGGCTTGCGATCTAATTTAGTCCTCTCCATCGATCCACTGGTTATGGTTGGGGTTCGGTTGCTCGATGTTCCCTTGATGTTTGCTGCTCTTGAAAGTAGGAGCAAGAGGTTGATCTTTTCGGTTTTGTTGTACATCCATCCATTTAATATCAGACTCCCAATTCAAGTTTGCTAGCCGTGGTTGATAGTTATCTTAAGCGGTTGGTTGGCTTTGATTGGAAAGGCGGATTCCCAGCCTGGGGTTGGAACAAATCCAGCTTGGCGAGCTGTAAGATCTCTTGCATGGTATATTCTCAGTGGTGGCTGAAGCCGTGGTTCAGATTTTATTGGTTCAAAGGGTGGGGTTAGTTCAGTAAACATGCTGGATGGGGTGAAAATCATAGAGCCTTGGTTGCTCAGGTTAAGAGGGACCCATTGGGTTAGTTAAGTCATCCCAAACACAGGGGGTTCTTAATCGTTTACCGGCATGGGATCCCCTTGGCCGGGCATGCAATCTTCCAGCTCGGCTATTTTTTAATTTGATTGGAGTTACATTGATTTGGTTTTAATCCCTAGAGTGGGAGTAGGACAAAGGACTTTAAGTAGGATTTTATATTTCGATTTAAATCAATGGTAATTAGAAGCAGTTTAAATGAGATGCTTGGTCGTAGACAGATGTTTTATTTGGTTGCAACGACATTTCCCATCCTTAATTAAATAGGACTATAATTATGAGGGTTTATTTTTAGGCGGGTAACTCTAGGGGGTGTACTGATATACATTAAATAAAACACAGACATGAGAAACGTAATAGACAGTCAACTTGAAGTTAGGAGGCGCTGGTCTGAAGAACCTTGAGATGGGCACTTGCATCCTGGATCCACCGCCATGGTAATGGGAAGACGGGTGAGGTGTATGTGGATCTGGGAGTAGTCGCAACAAGGGGGTTAGCAATAGTGAACCTCATTACACTGTCAAACGCAGCCAGATCGTTTAGCTGCGCAAGCACCCGACGAAAGGAAAGCCCCAGGGGTAGGGGCGGGGAGGCGATTTGAAACGAGTCGGCCAGCAGCACCACGTGAACCCATTGGGAAGATGGCAGATCGGCACGCATGATGCCGACTGCGCGGCTAACGACGTTCCTGGCGTGTGGAAGGTGCAGATCCGAAAGAACAAGCAAAGCTGCATTGCTGCTGGAGTCGACAGGGGCAGCAAGAGAGGGCTCAAATAGCTCCAAGTCACAGCTGATCCCGGAGGCCATGACACAGGATCCAGGGATATGGGAGATGCAGCGCTTCCATGCCGCCAACTCGCCTGCTTCCATCGTGCCCAGCTTGGTTACGGCGATGCGGGGGTTGAAGTTGAAGCAGCGAGCCTGAAAGCGGCGGGTCGCCTTCCACAGCTGCTCAACAAGAAAGTCTTCGTTGGAGAATGCTCTGGCGGTTATAGGCAGTAGGCAATGATCCAGAACCGAGGCGCGGCCATCCATCCACACGGCAATAACGCTGTCCTTGGCCGGGCCCCATGAGTACGACAGATGCAGGGTTTCTGCATAATCAAATAGTTTGCCTTGGGCGCGAGGCATACGATACTGGATCTGGGCGGGGGGTGGCTGGCTCAATGCAAAGGCTGGGCTATAGGCAACCGAGTCAAGCCTGGAGTAGATGCTCAGACCCATCGAGGGAATGAAGCTCAGGGGAAGGCGCTGGGAGTGGAACTGAGCCACGACCTGATTGGGGATTATCTAAATTTAGCTATGAAGACTGGGAGGCTTACTTGGAACCGGATGCGCGATATAATGGCTGGGTTACCAACTTGAGTTTGAAGCTTACGGAAGCAGGTGGCAATGTCCCAGATGGCCTGGGAAGGGGAGGGTGACTCAGGTGTGGTGTAGAAGAGGATAATGTTTTTTGGAAGGGTGTTAACTGGCACCTTGGCAAGCTCGGCTCCTAAACAAGTGTGAGTGGTGGCATTGAGCATGAGTACCTAGCATGGCGCTCAATTTGGCGATATTCTCCATGGTAGTTGGGTAGCCTAGAGGTTAGTCAAGCCAAAAAAGATATTACCGTTGGATCCCAAAGGAATGGCACACAATCCATTATCAATACGACTAAAGGACATGGGCATCAGTTTGCCGAGATGGCACGCCTAAGAGTCAGCAGTGAAGTGTAGAGTGTTACCTCGTAGGATTCGCGCATTGCGCTCATAAACCCCGACATCTCATCAAGGCTGGACGGGCCTCTGGGGGTAAGGCATATATACGATGTATTGCGCTGGCCACTTGCCGGTCGGAGCCCCAACTCCTTCCAGAAGGTAACTGAAGATATGTTTACTTCGGCAATCCGGTTGGGCATGATGTATGCCTGGATCTTGGCTGGGGGAGCCCACGTGATGGGGGATGGGTCTTGAGTCTCGCGTCCCGAATGACTACCAAAGCTGGGCTGGCAGCAGTCTTGAAGAGTTAATGGGCCTTCCTTGTTCTCCGCCCGCGAGGAGAACAATCCTAGGAGAGAGCGCGAGAGCGAGACGATGTGGTTCCAAAGCTTGGACGATGACTTGGGTGGGGGCACAGGCGAGGTAGCTGATGGCTGAGGATAGGTGCGAAGCTGATCCATAAATAGCCTCGTGATGGCGGGGTCGCGCCACAGGGGCGAGGTGGACGCCGGAACAAAGGGCGGAGAGTAGCTGGTCTGAGGATGGCTTGGCAACGACAGTGAAATGTCGGGTGCAATAAAGGCAGGAGTGGCATTGCTGGGGCTAATGCTTTCGTCGGTACAGGAGGCTTCAGAGTCTGAGCTAGAGTCTGAGTCTGAGGAGATGATAGCGTTTTGACTGGATTCTTCTTCGTGGGATTGAGCCACGGTTACTTGTGGAGCACAGGTAGGTGCGGTAACTCGGCGGCGTTTGTTTGGACAATAGTCGGCAGAGTACTTGGTTGTTGCAGGTGGGAATTGCGGCCGCACGCGTTGCGTCAAATCATTGGACAGGACGGAAAACTTGCCGCGGAACAGGAATGGGTTGCCTATGTAAAGGCCAGCCATGGGTTGAAAGTTCTTGGGGACCCAAGGGTTGCGCGAGACAACCTTTGTCATCACCTCATCGCGTCTTCTCTTACACGATGGCTTTGCAGGTGAAGGCTCGGCAGCCAGCGGCTCGGGGCGAGCTGGACTTGGACAGGTAGGCTGCACAGTGACAGTGGGCTCAGGGAGACTGATTGGGGTATCGACGAGACCTGGGGCTTGAGTGCTTGCCTTGGGCTCTACTGGGTCAAAGTAGCTGAAATCGGCATCATTGATTTGGAAGCTGTCAAAGTCTTCCATTACAAAATCCGTATTGAAGGTATCGTTGTTAAAGTCGAAATCCCGGCCGCCCCCTAAAAATTCCGAGTCGGCGCCAAGCTCGGAATCAGTGGGGGTGTAGGATCGGTCCCGTTGGCGTGGCCAGGAGTGAGGCCAGGGAGAGGATGGGCGGGCGAAGTGAAATCGCCGTTGCCGCAATGCAAGTCGTCAAGACCGAATCTCTGTTGGCTCTGAGCCAAAGAAGAAAGCCACCTATCGAGCTCTCCAGTTGGGGCACTCTCAATAATCGGCGTGTATGCTGGCTCGGATGGCTCCTCAGCCTTCCTTGGCTTTAGTTCTGGCTTGTCTACCCAGGATGGCTCGGATTCAGATTGGATCACAGTTACGTCAGTTATCATTGAAGATAGCAGCCGGAGCACGCTAGGTTCACTCCCAGCTTGGCCCGGGAGTACTACGGCTTTGGTAGGCTTGGGCTTGAGGAAAAAAATGAAACAGGATGGATAGATGAGAGAATAATTAGAGTTTGGCGATTGGACTAAGCAAAACCATGGGGAATGAGCCTTGGTGCTTGACCGTTGCGAGTCATCAAAACCTGGGAAGAGCGTCTGGGGAGAAACACCGACCCTTTGCGACCATACGTTGATGAGTTCGGTCTCTTTTCTGCTATCGGCGTCTTGAAAGTATCCCCGGAAAACCCCAGGGCTGCCGTGAGGACTAGTCAGAACATCTGTTCCCAGTTCCAGCAGCTCTGGTGCCTGGGTGACGGAGACATAGTTATGAGACCTGAGATTGGTACGAAGAAATAGTTTAGAGGTTGCAAACCACATGTCAAACGTCATGGCAGAATCATCCCCGTTTTCTTCGAGCTTGGAAGTAGCTGATATGTATAGCTTTCCAAGAGGGACAGAACCCATTGAAAGCAAATTCCTGAAAACTTGAGTTAAAACCGACTTCTGGTGTATAAGCTTCAATCATTCTAGTACCTTGCTAATAGATTACGGATGGCAAGTAGAAACAATTCTAGCTCGCTCAGGTCCCGACGATTTGGCGTGGCTAGTAAAAAGCTGGAGCTTTGGAGTGGGACGCCTACAACTACTGGCTCCTTTGAATCATCTCCAGAAAAGAGAGCATCCATGTCACTAGCCGATACATTCCGTAGCATATCAGACGAAATCAGGCCATTCCTCAGCTCTAGAAAATTAAACAGGTCAGTAATTGAACGGGTAAAGAGAAAAGTTATATAAATACCTCTCCTCTGGCGCATCCGGGCTATTAAGGGGGCAGGTTCAGAAGTCCAGAAAACAAAAAGGCCCAGGATCAAATTTTCTGGGTTGGAAGCAGATCTCTCTGCAGAAAGGATAGTAGGTATGTTGTTAGCCAGCAAAGCGCGATGCGATTCAAGGAGGAAGTCAGCCGAAAGCGGATAGCTTGCTTCATTATCAACCACAGGGCTCGAAACATCTGTGCCTAACTTGGGGATGGGCATGATATAGTTGTAACAGGCCCATCTAACTTGATTAAAGCCTTGGAAGGCCACAATATTGGTGCGAGTTGCTTGGTCTAGCATGGTAGCTCACAACAATATAGAATAAACACTTTTATAAAGCAAGAGTAAACAATAACTGCTGGTAACAGTGGAGTATAGAATTAACTTTTAGTAAAATTGAAAGTACGTCTATTGGTCGGCAGTGGGTACCTCGTCGAAGGCTTATATGAAAAAGTTAAGATTTATGCCGACGCGTGGGATCTTAGGTTAAGACTAACTCGAGCTAGGACGTGAGGCTTATTGGCAAGGGGCCTTGCGACAAAGAACGCGAGCAGGCCTCCTCCCAACTCGAATCAAACTCATACGATTCCCATATCGACCTTGGACTTGGGATTATCTAATTTGCACTAAGCCCACCTGGGACCCGTTATTTGATTCAATCTCTAATAATTGTTTATTCAAAAATAATTTCAGAAATCATCTTATTACTTCCGTTCCAATTGGGCTCAGTTCCCTACCTGTCCTTAACGCACAGGTTATGCGACTATTCCCCCGCCAAAAAACAACCCAATTAACTCTACTTTGAGTTTTATCCCAGACGAAAATTCATTTGTACCCTGCAGTCCAAATGTTTATAAATCAACTATGCAATATCAGAAACGACTTTAAAGCGGAGCCAATCAAACTAGGCCATGTCCCAAAAACCCATCTTTTTCAAACATCCAGCCAATCAAACCACCGCTCGCATGGCAAAAATCTAAGCTATTCATCACACAGCTTAGCCATTATGATTTGGTTACTTAATACAGATATTCAAAACCTATCTACAAAGATTGATTAAAAAGACGAACTTTAGCTGAGCACCAATAAGATCGTTGCGTGTTGCTAAAATACCAAAACTTCTTCCAAGCCAGAAAAAATTATGTTTTCAGTTTTAAAACGTATGCATTTCGATTTAGACCCGCCAGCAATGACCCTATTTAATCGACTTTTATTTACAAAACAAACCCTTTAATACCAATAGCAAGTATATGATATTGCCCTTTGTTAACGAACCAAAAATACCATATCTAATACCCGATTATACATGGAACCATATAAATTAATCTCCCCTTCAGCATATCAATCTAGAAACTATATTGTCCTTCCAGTTACCAATAAAACCCCTCGACGCTACTACATCTATAATTAACAATCACAAAATCTAAAGCGTTTAATCAGATTGCATATAGAATCTCAAGAGATCCAGACTTAACTTGGAAGCCAACTTTCAAACATTTTAACTGTGCAATTATAAAGGGTCCCTGCCTTGCCAGCGAAGACGCTTCCAATCCAGAAGTATCCTGGCAGTGTCAGATTAAGGTAAGTTCGAGAACGGAAGCTTTCAGTAATCGACAAAAAACGGTGGAGTCGTCATCAATGGTTCGAACCTGGTGTGATTGAACCATGTTTTTAAAAAACGAAAAAATGGGAAGTCGTCTAGCAAGCGTTCGAATAAGAAAATCAATAGCCATGAATGAAGGATTCCTTCCCACTGAGAAAGAAAATTTTATCTCGAGCAGGTAACTGGTCTGTTGGGATAAAGCCTGGTGGCGTTGGATCCCAAATTTAGACCAAGTTGGATGCTGTTGATTACAGCTTGAAGGCATGATTGGGCTCAATCAACCCGGAATGAAATTGCAACATTTCTATACCCCCACTAACCAGCTTAAGAACAAGGGTTCATTTCTGCTGCAGAACCCCCTTATAAAAGGCAAACCAGCCAGCACCCAAAAAAGGTCGGGTTTAACATTCTGGAAGTAACTTACCTATTGAAGCCAGTAGCCACGCCAACAATAGATAGTTGAAAAATAAAACAAACCAACTTGATATGCCACCTCACAAAGTAACAGTATGCTGCAAATCTCCTTTTTGCTTTGAAAGCTACAGGTTTTGATATTATGTTGCTGGATACTGGCTTCTTTTGCCATACACCCACACATTTTTAATAAAGCATCAATGCAGTTCACTCAAAATTTTACCAAATGACCCCAAAACTTTATCCACTGTGCTGCCAGAACTCCAGCTGCATAGATCACCTACAGTAGCTTTATAATCTGTTGAGATAAACAAAAATATACTTGCCTAAACCAAAATCTGTTCAGCCCAGAACAAAAACCAACTGTCTCAGTAAAAAATTGTGCTTGATTCACTGACAAAAGGGTACTAATGGGCAGAGATACCCAGACACAGCAAACAACACATACTGTGAACATATTTGTTTAAAAGGAACAACAGCCAACTGGTTGCACAACCCAAACAATCCCAGCTCCACCCTGAAGCTACTATCTTATCAAGTTCTGGGGAACCTGGATCAACCCTGACACCAAAGCAAAGATCACCCTCCATCCAGGACCCCTTACAGCAACGTAGAACAACCATCAGAGACATCAAGTTTCAAGGCAAGTCAGCAAAGTTTCCTCACCACTACGGCAGGTTTCCAGACTGTGACGCTAAGCAAAATCAACCCTATGTTGCAGCATCTTTGATTACTCCCTCTTGGGGAATTAATGCCCCAAGTAGTTCACCAAATGAGTCACCAGATGGCTCACTGACTAATCATTAAGTTGGTGGCACCACTATCATTTGACCATCTATTACGGGAATCAAACAATCCAGATCCTAAGTGGAACACAACTTGAGTAAGCCTTGTGACTTAAGAGGAACATTGCTCAGATAAGCCCCATTGTCAGGGATCCAGTCTTAGGCGGCTGGTCTGTTGTTTTCAGGGGTAACTTGGGCCAGGTTTTTTGCGGGCAAAGCCCACCACAAGAGAGGAGCTAACTTAAAAGGGTAGGATATGGACTTTCCCACCCAGGATCACGGGCCTGCAGCCAGGATTATAGTGTCAATCACCTCTGTGAGAGCAATGTACATAATTCCAAACAGCTTGCCAGTGTGGTTGGTTGGGAGGTCAGGTGAGGAAGTGGGCATAGGCTTGGGGGTCACAGGTGGTTCCATGTGGAGCTTGTAAGCAGGAAGATAGTTGAATTTTCCTCTAAACAATTTGGGTGTTGAGAATATCCACAGGCCTTGATGATTGTATCTAACTGCTGATTGTATGTGGGCCAAAGGATCAAGTTCAAGTATCTTTTCTGGGGTATAGTCCTTATATTTGGTTTTCAAAGGGTATTTGGTGAAGTGGATGGGGCCAAAGGGTACACCTGGAGGACAGAAAACTGCAGATGGAAGGACAGAAGGGCTGGGGGATCTTGCACTGAATTGGTAGATGGCAAACACAGAATAAGGCAGTAGCTGTGTAAGCTAAAATAACATAACCTTTATTCAAAAATGGCAATAAGGTTTGAGTGCGGAATCTATAGGCATATATAGCATCCCACCTCCAAACTTAGTATTTTCCATAAGGGCTTCATCAAAATATTGGGGAAAATGTGGGCAGGTGGCCAGGAGGCCCGGGTGCAGGAGTGGCAAAATGGCACCTTGGCTGGGTGTCCTCTCATTGGTCAGAATGCCCAATTTGGTCACTTGAATTTGGGCTATGGTCACAGGGTTGGCCCTAAAGCCCGTGGTTTCCTTTGGCAGTTGAATTTGATTGGTTACCCGAGAGGACTTCAAGTTCATGAAGTTCACAGAGGAACTTTCTCTGCCTCCATTAGGCAATTAAAGAAGCTCCTCCTTGGGCACCATCATAATCAAACCTGTGCTGGTATTCTGGCTTCAGGACTTAGTAGGGGCTTCAGCTTGCGGAGGCTTAATCTCAAGAAAACGCAGGCGGGCCCTTGGTCCATCGGGCAGGCGGCCTGCAGGAATCCAGAGTCAGAGTCCAAATCCTGCTCTTGGGCCTGGGTTTCCAGGGGAAAAATTGTCAATCCTGACACCCATGACCATCATGACGGATATGGACAGTATGTGGCTTCCCATGATACTATATAATACCCTATATTCATATCAAATAAAGTATCATTCTCTTCTTAATTTTCTTCTTATCTTGTTTAATATACTTCCCAGAAGCATATACTTGACACCTACTGTAAGCAGAGCGGTCAAAAACTTAAACAAAATCTAAGTATCAGTGTAAAATATCCACCCTGGTAACCAGGATTTGGGGGTTGATGGGCAAACAGCTAAACATGGCAACAAACAAATCAACCATAAAAGAACCAGATTGTGATACAGTACAGAGTCCATGAAAACACAAAAAACAGGTTAAGCCACCCTTTGTGGTACCTATGTTTACTGTATAGATCAGGGATGAGATGCACCCAGCTGCAGCTGGTTAGAGCTCAACCCAGATGCAAAGCACACTGGCCTTGCAACCTGCAGGTGAAATGTCTCACCTGTTTGTGAAGTGTGTTATGCAAGCCTGCTACCCATTTGTATAAAACAAGTGTTGAGGGTCTGGATGTACAAGCATTCTGACTACCACCAACCTACTTAACATCCAGCCATTGCCCAATTTAGTTTCCTTCCAATATACTGTTCAACATACCGAGAATGGTAGCAAACCAATATCACATGAATTTTCCAAGT
>QTSX02005505.1:0-12104 GCA_014839935.2 Entomophthora muscae
ACAATATTCTGCACTCTAAATCACTAATATAGCAACCACAAAACCATATAATGATATATGAGCTACCCTCCTGATGATGCAAAATTTTTTAAAATTTTTTTGGCCTCTGGCGTAGCTAGAGGCCATAAAACTTCTTTTCAAGAAAGAAAGAAAGAAAGAAAGAAAGAAGGGGGAAAGATAAATCATCAGTTTACTGCACTATGTATTCATGCAATACTATTAAGAATACTTGATTAAAGTAGATTTTAAAAAACGCCAATAATAAAATAGAATTATACATTACAATCTATCTTATCACATTTAATTTTACTTGATGTGTTGATAGTTCATTTGCTGTTAATAATGTGCTTGCAATTAATTGTATAGCTTCACCTCCAGTTGCCTTGGCAATAGGAAATCAAGTTGCCTCCCCGAGACCAGCTGTGGTTGCAGAGGGGACTTGAGTTCCTATTGCCAAGGCAACTGGAGATGAAACTATCCAATTAATTTCAAGCACATTATCAACAGTAAATAAACTATCAACACATCAAGGAAAAGACAACTTGATAAGATAGATTGTAATATATAATTCTATTTTATTATTAGCAGTTTTTAAAATCTACTGTAATCAAGCATCTAAATTTTAGCCGCCCTAAAATGGAATAGGGTGATTTTTGAGAATGCCTATGATTCCTAAAAAGAACTAGCACAAATCCACTCAAGATCCTTTAGCATACTTTTTGAGACACCCATAAATTATATTTATTTCAAATTCACCTCATTTTTGATTTTAAATTTGGTTCTTGAATTTGACAATCCCACAATTTCAGATTTTTTAATTTTTATATGATGTCTATGATTCATTTGACATACAGGAAATCTCAAATTGTACATTGGAATCCCATATTTCCAATTCATGTATCTCAACATTTGTTTGCTGAGTTTTGTCTTTTGTTAGTTGAGTTATCTGCTCAAGGGATCCAAAATTTGCCAATTTAAATAAACCAAAAGAAGTCAAATTAAATGGTTGATTTTATTAAATATTTTAATTTTCACTCAGCTGAGTTGCCCGCAAAAGTGATTCAAAATTTGGACCAAGGATTTGACAATCCCGCATTTTTACGTTCAGGTTCTGAATTTACAGTAGCAAATTTATAAGCTGCTAAGTGCCTGTATAGATTGTGGCAGTCATGAGGCTTTAGAAGATCCTGGTCCTCTTGAAACTCAAATATTTACCCTGGTGTAATATCCTGATCTCTTTCTAGGATATACCTACCCATTAGTTGAGCCATTTCTCAGGGAAAAGGCTTCCCAAGAGGAATAATAAAAACATTACAACCTCTCTCCCTGGGCATCAGAGCCATCATTTACAGTGCTTTTGAAACCGCTTTAAACAACTCAGATCCTGGAGTTCTAGTAAAAAAATCAGCTAATGAACTCCAGCTTATCAATTGCCATAGTGAAGTGGAGTGAGAGCATGTTGTAATCAACCAGATGGGGAATATACTTCCAAATAAGGACAACATTTCCAATTAGGGGAAGGAGACAGTGAATACTTTCTCAGAAAAGATCCCCTTTGAAGAGAGGCATGGTGAAGTGCAGAATATCCCAATGCACAGGTACAAGGGAAAGGCTTTGATTTGAACCACATCCAAGGAGTCTATAGCATAGATAGGTTTTCTGCAACAATTCACCTTGGCAGCAGTTTTGCAGCTGGGGGAGTATGCTAGAGATAAAAAGAATGTCTCACAAATGGAGAGTTAAAGAGGTTATTACATTTGGTTTGTACTTAATGACTTAGGATGCCATTAGATTATCCCTCTATTAGAGTCTAAGAAGTGTCTAGAGAGTACCCAGGGATAGTTATACTACAACAGTGTAAGAATCCTCAGATCAGATGGGGGATAATACAGCAGGGATTCCCTTGAATGGGGAGGATGTTGAGTTAGCATTGCTCTTTTAGAAGGCCAACTGGGGGTATAGTAAAGTTGGTGATTCCTGGGGTGATGGAGGGTTAAAGAAACACTTAAGTCCTGATACTAGCTGGGCAGAGAGCTCAGCTATTTAACCCTTACCTCTAATAAAAGGGTTTAAGAGTTTCTCTGTATATTTGTGGTGCTCAAGGGCTCTAAGGGTAGGTTGGGTGTAGCTGAGCATCAACTGAGAACACAACAGGACCAATATCTTCTTACTCAACATAGCCTCTATTTATGGGCTCTGCAAGTAATCTAAGAATCGGAAGTTGTTGGTTATGTTTGTATGGTAAATAATGCTGTTTATTGGGGATCTCTTGGGGGTCTTTTTATAGTTAGAGGGAGAGGAGGTAAAAGAAAGGGTGAGTCATACTGACTAGGGTCTAGACTGTCAGGCACTGAGCTTATTCCTGGAGAGCTGAAACATTTTGGGGAATATTCAGAGGGAAATGGCTTAGATTGGGCAAGAAGTGAACATTTGAGCACATGTTCTGAGGGTCAGGTGATTGCAGCAATAGTAGGGCCGTCTTTGGGGAATTGAGTGTAAAATAGGGTTTCAGACTACTCTCCTTAGGGCACATGCTTTTTCAAAAAGGGGCAGAAGGTTGATATACCAATTTACATAGTGGGTGCAAGCAATGGGTTGATCATTGATGCATCTGCGGCTAGCTGCAGATGCGTCAATGGGTCAATAATCCCATATGAAAACCTCTTCCAATGGGTCACCAATTGGAGAATCTGCAGCCAGCTGCAGATGCATCAATTGGCCACTAATTGCCATATCAAAAATCACTCCAACAGGTCACTCTCTGATGCATCTGTGGCTAGCCGCA
The DNA here is from genome assembly GCA_014839935.2 of Entomophthora muscae. Classification (NCBI taxonomy): domain Eukaryota; kingdom Fungi; phylum Entomophthoromycota; class Entomophthoromycetes; order Entomophthorales; family Entomophthoraceae; genus Entomophthora; species Entomophthora muscae. Next base: position 2,786 of record QTSX02005505.1, read on the forward strand.
GGTGCGTCAATTAGTCTTTAATCAGAGAAGCTTCTATATGATTTGGAGGGTTACCCTCTGGAGTAGAACACAAAAAAGGGCAGCAGTTTCCCTTATACTTTTCAAAATAAGGAATCAGTCCAAATATGGCAATACTAGGGAGTGGCACCCTGCACCACAATACGTCTTCTGGGTGACTTCAAAAAATAGATTTTCTGTCACCATTAAAAATTAGGGTGTGACATAAATAACATGATAGTATGAAGTGGTATCTAAGTGGTGAGGGATAAACCCCAAGATCCACATAGAATTGAAGATTATTGTCCAACATGGCTTCATATATTTCTTTCAGTGAAAGTTCCAAAGGAGACACTGAGGTTTAGTAGAAATATTAAAGCCAGCCAGAGTAATCCCATATAAATAGCTGGCAGAAAATCTGCAAGCCTCCATAATAAACTTGGGGCGTTGGGAGCTGACAAGGGCTTCAGTTTTGATTTCTACCAGAAAAAACCTCAATATTGGGAGGTATTGGAGCAATATTTGATGGACCAGAAGGGTTATTACTTGGGACTGAACCCCATCTCCCAGTTATAATGTGATTAAGCATCAGATTTTCAGAAATATAGAAGATAAGACCAACTATCAGGTGCATTGGAATAAGCTAGAATCAAGCAGATAAGTTTTTAGTTTCATTTGAGAATTTAGAGAGATCAACGCTTCAGGGTTGAAAAATAGGAAATTTTGTGGTGATTATTAGTAGCACTCATTGTTACTACTGTTCACTGCATTACCCAAATTATTTGTCAATTGATATCAAGTCACTGCCTGATATCAATTCTGAATCTGCCTGTGATCTACATCACAAAAGGCTGTTAATCATGCTAATTCAAAGCCACAAATTCTAGATAATTTTTTTGACATGAATTTAGTTAGTATTATTGCTGTGACGTCATCTCCCAGATTTTCCTTAAAATCTTCTTGTATTAACATGACACAGTTTAGAACATGAAACCAAACTTCCCCTGAGTTGGTTTCATAGTTGCTTGTTACATTGTTTGATCCCTTTCATCCTTATTATATAATACCTTCCTCTTTAATAAAGATAACCTACCCAATATACTTATACCACTTAACTTTTACTCATATAGTCAAAACTTGCCTTCTATTTAGAACTGCCTTTTGCCTTGTACACCATGGACCTAGTTGTATATTTATATCCCCACTTCACCTGCTTAATTTAAAGGAAGATTCAAGTACATAAAAAATTCCAATACATACCAAAACTATTGGCTCAGCAATTCCACCTGAATCTGTGACCCCTAGTCTAGTTCCATCACTGTAGCATGTAGATAATCCAGTACTCAAGGAACCCTTGAGTGATTGATTTCTGATGGTCTGTTGGATAAACTTGGGCGTATCAGTGGCCCTGAGATTACGTCAGTTTCTCAGCATTAATTTGGTACAGATATTTTGATCCTGGTGATTAACTGGAGCTGCTGTGACACAGTTTTTATTGGCAGTTTGATCCATATCCTTCAATTCTGACACCTTTAGTGATGATTTTCATGATTTTTTGGTCTTCTGACTAGGAGGGTTATGCCTGGCATTATAGGAGCTACTGTGAAGCTATCTATTCATGTTATCAATTTTATAGCAAACTTTAATTGATAGCTTATCAAATACCACATCAATCAGTACTTTCAACAGAAGCTTTGCACTCTAACCAGTTCCAGGCTGGTACTTCAATAATGGAAAAGGTTATCTGCTGCAATGGAATAAATGGTTGATATCAGACCAGGTCTTTATTCAGCCTAGTTAAGTGATTACCAGAAAATCTTAGAAAAACTAGAAGGTTAGGATATTGATGGCTTGAAAACAAGCTTCAAAGATAGATTTTATAGCAGGATTGTAATTAAGCCTCAAAGTATTGGTATGTCAAAGGGAGATCAACTGTAGCATAAGATTTGATGCAGAGCAAACCATCCCTTCTAGATGGTAAAAAACTAGGGGGTGGAAATTATGGGCCAGCAGAGATGAATATGAGCTAGAACACCTTCAGGCTTACCCAGATTTCTTCCTATCAGGTAGACACCTGGGTAAAATATAGTATCTGGACCAATATATCCATGTCATGATTGAACTTGAGCATATATAGTCAGGTGGAGGATAGTTGATATTATATAAAGGCTTTTAATGTTTATCTGAGCATCAATGTATACCTTTATATATGTAAATGTATATGTAGTGAATTTTTATATATCTATATAAAGACTCTCTTGGAAGCACCCATGGCTTTATATAAAGCACAAAGAATAAAGACCACATGAAGAAACTTCAGTGCAGCAACTGAACAAGTTTTAGTTCAATATTTGAAGTGGGAAGATAACAGTCCAAAGAAAAATGGCAGAAATTTTAAGATAACATCATAGCTTTACTGTAAAACTGGAAGTTATTATACTGTAAAAGGTAGCCATAAGTGCCACAAAGAGGTAGCATTGATGGCAAGATCCAAATAAGGGTTGTGTTTTGAATGATTTATAAAGGGTGTTTTGCTGGAATTGAATTCACTCCTTATTAGAAAATACTACCACATGCTTTGACATTTAGGGCAAGATATCCTTTGATATTCATGGGGAAGCTGATTGAGATCCCCCTGCATATACTGATATACATTGTCTGAAAATATTTCAATTCTAGTTGCAACAGCAGTCTGATTATTATAATAGGAATATGGCATATTTTATTTCAAGTTCTTATAATTGGTAACCAAATAGTTCTATCAAAAGTAAGGACATTTGGTAGGTTAAAGTAGAATTTCATATTGAAGCTTTAAAGGAGTATAAATCTAAGCATCAGCATTAGCTTTGAAAGGGTGTATTAGAATTAGTGAAATCTTTACAGATTGAGTGGGCTTGGGATACAAAATTTGTGGTGGGAGTAGAAAACTTCTATGAATGCTCACCTTTTTGTAGAAAAAGACCTATTTTAAATCCCATCAAACACTGATAGATAACCAGCTTTAAACAGTAAGTTATGGAAGCTTTGGATCAAGTATACTGATATATCATAAAAAGCATGGGATTAAAGGGGTTGTATAGATAGATTACATATGTGTAGTTATTTTTTCCTAAAAAGTTCAATGAAACTTCACATTGATGCCTACAATAGTCTCAATATTTATTAAAAAGTATACTGAATGCTGAGAAACTTGGGTTATTGCTGGTATGTTCAAAGCTATAGATAGATGTTAGCCTTGTCAATGTACTCTAACTAATCCTATGCAAAAGCACTACAGACTACAATAGAATAGAACTTTGAAGATAATTACGTTTATTGAAACAGGAGTACAATCCAGCCAGTGGCTGCAATCTATCCAGGTGTAACTAAGAACTTGCTTTTTCCTTTCAGGTGTATGTATCAATATATACTGCAACAACCCTTGTTTTTGTCCTTTCAGACATTTCTCAGTGGCTACCTTCACAATAGGTCCATCTTTGCTGGCTGTGCCTATCCTGATTGGCTGTACTTGACATGTGTGCTGCTACTGGCCTTAGTAAGGTGTACATGGTACTTCAGCTACAGCTTACACTCTTCTTGAGCTATCCTACTGCCAATTATTGATTGGGTGTATCTTACACACTTCTTATGGCGCTGGGGAACTACACTGTATTTAGTTGACACTTAGAAATGGTCCCTAATCTGTCCTCCTACATTGAAAGGTAGAATTCCAGTATTGCATTTCCAGGGCTTAATCAGTGATCCTTTTCTGGCTGGCGAGCCTTCTGCTTATTAATGCAACAGGTCAAATACAGGATTATACACCGTATAATAGCGGACTCAATCCAATATCAGCTTATGAATTATCCACTGTGTAATGCTGACCCAAACCAATAAGAAACCAATTATACACTGTGTAGTGCTGATCCAAACTTGGCATTTCCTTGCCATTCACACATGCAATTGCTTGATATGATCATATACACCCTTCAGGATGGGTGGGACTGAGTTGATACAACGTCCAGTAGGATGGGGTAAGAGATAAACAATTGATGATCTGATGATTATATAGAATGCAATCAAAGATAATAACTATAGCGGCAAGCATTTATACAGCGTATAATAACTATATCAATTATAATAAACTAGTGATTATACAGCGTATAATCACTACACATATTGGAATGATAATCAAGCAATAATGCAGCGTATAAATTTTCATCTATAATAATAAACTAACAATTACACATCGTATAACTGTCATATCAACTATAATAAACTGGTGAATATATGGCGTATAATTACTACACTTAATAGAATATTAACCTAGTGATAATACGGCATGTAACTGATAAAGATCTGTGTGTGATGATTAGCCTGATCATTTGTGATCAATCAGCCTAATCTCACACTAAACTTATTTATAAAGTATGTGCTTAGTTGATGCTGACAACATTTTTTATATATCTTGAATCTTTTGGAAATATGCTGAAACCTTGCAAGGATACTATTGAGCTTGAGTAAGATCTTTGGTGTTTTATGGAATCTTTTGGTTTTATCCCTAAGCCTATAATGGAAATTAGTTTATTGTTTGTAAGTTCTGCTATGGCAAAGCTAACATTTAGATGTGATTAAGATGGTTATCTGATTGGATATGCTTGAGAAGCTATGGTTGTTGTTAAATGTGGGAATAATTTGTAGTGGTTTCATATTATTTAACTGGGAGGAATAAGTTGAATGGATGGCTATAATGTTGGATGTTTATAAATAGGTGATTTGTATGGATGCTAAGAATAGCTGGTGGGTGGATTGGAAGTGGTTTTAAACAAGCAGGGTTTAATAAAGAGTATTGTAAGTTAAGCTTCGAAGTCGAAGCATATTGTTATAGTCTGTAGTCGAATATAGTGTGTTCGGAAGATTGCGGGGAAGGGATATTGTACTGCGATGTAGAGTAGCTGGGAGTCTGGTTTAAGAGGGATAGCGAGGCAATAAGAAGCTTGGAGTCTCTTCTTTGCAAGGATTGTATGGCCTTGTGGGCATTGGCGGTGGAGGTTGGGCATAAGTAATGGTTTATGGCAGAAAGGACCAATGGAAATATCTCAGGCATGGTTGGCTCGTGAAGAAGATCAAAGATTACGGGGAGGGGGAATAGGTTGTTGTTTGGGCCTGCGTGGTGGAGGAAGGTTAGGACAAGGGTTGGAACATTGTGATCCAAGTTCCAGGCTGCTGCCCGTTGGTTTAAAAGGTGATTTAGCGGTACTTCAGGGGGGTTAAGGAGAGCACTGATGGGTGGAAGTTGGGTTTCAAACGTACATTTGTTTTTGCGCCTGATGCAGGAATGGCAAGAGCCCTGGAAGCGAACGCACTTGACCTTCCTTGTGCGGCACGGGCCACATGCTTTGATTTGCTTATTTTGAAAATCCATGGCTAGCAGCTATGAGAGTGGGGTATTAAATAGTGTTCGCTTGCATGGGTGGTGAATGTAAAGCCATAGTTTGGGTGGATAATTTAATGCTGGGTTTAAATTGGTTTTGTTATTTGATCATCTTAGGGTTAATAAAATCGACATGCTTGAGTTTAATTCATGGACAATGCTTATATGAACCAGTTACGCAATCATGCATAGACAGATCTTTGCCAGGAAATGCGTTTTCAATATGTGACATATTATTAACCAAGAGCAGCATAAATAAAGTCTTCAATTAATCAACCTCACATAAGCTTTTTTTGTAAAGCCGTAATCTCCATGCAAGAGAATCGGCAGGGTTGAGAATTTTTGGAGTGGTGTGAACTAAGGATGCTTCGGCTCAGCCCCGGCCAGCTTTCGGCTCTTAATCCGCTGTAGATAAAACGGAAATATCTATAATATTTAAATATTTTTAAATAAATCTTTGACCCGAGTGACTCAGAGCTAAAAAATGACCGCGGCTGCCCGGGGCTTGGCCGAAGCAGCCCTAATGTGAACAGGAGGATCGACAATTGTAATGCGAACTTTGTGGGAGATATTAGGCAGCTTTGAGGCCAAAACCGATGTTATAGCATTTTATCAAGAGAGGCGACTTTGAGACAAACTCGTCATCTTCAAAGCAAACAGCCAGACGGCTTCACCTCAAAACCTGGAAAATAAGCTAGCAAGACTCAGAGAAAGAAAACTACCGGTCAGGATTTTGGGATGTTCATTAATTAAAATATTTACCCAATAAACATTATCTCAGTAGTGAAATTTATCCCTGAGATTGATCACCAAAAAAGGAAAGGCCAATAACAGAGATCAGCAAAGCCTCTGAAAGATATTAACAACTTGAACCAAGTAATTATTCATAAGTAGCTTTTAGCTGTTGTCACTGTTGAAGAAAAAGTAATTGCTTTGTCGAAACAGCAGGCTCGACCCACCAACAAGGTTCTGAGTAAGTGGGTTCGTGACCTGCAATCCAATTATCCAGTCACTTGAAGCCAGACTAGGAAGTCAACTCAAATTTCCAAATCCAACAACATGAACAGATGATAATCCCTTACAGTGGATACCTCCTTTTGGCGCTTGACTCATTACCAGGATCAAGCCACCCCCTTCACCATCCCACTATGTGATCATACACTATCATAATCCTGTTATCCACGACTCACAATGACTATATAATCACCTACCTCCCAATAAAGATTATTATCTAGTTTGTAAATATTTTTCCCCCTTGTAACCTTGCTAAAACAGCACAGTTACGACATTGGTAGCACAGGTAGGGTTTCCATCCTACTTTATTCCCCAAAATTCCGCTTGTTGCCTGAACTTGCTGCGGCCAACAAATCCTCGATAGAATCATGTCTGGCCTCCCAGTGGACTGGACACCGTACACACCCAGCACCAAAATACCTGATGGGTTTGTCCTCTACCAGAACATGGTGATACCACTTCCTGCATTCAATGCCCTGTCCGCCCAAGGGTTCTTCCAGGCACCCTCTGCCATGCCCTGTGCAACTGATGAAAATACCATGCCAGCCTATGTAGCCCAAAGACTTTGAAGTGCTGCCCTAGAATCCTTTGCCAGGGCCAATGACAACAATGCCACCGTGTGGACCCAGTCGGCCCAAAGCAAGCTAGCCCAGATGGAATGCCCATCAGATGATTCTGGATTGCAGAAATCTCCATCTGCCTGACCCATAACACTGGCACCTGGTGCAACAAGTGGCATAAAGAACTCACCAACAAGAACTGGGATACCTTCAAGCAGGACTTATTGGCAAGATTTTTGCTTAAGAACACCACACTCATGATCACACGTCAAGTAAAGAACTTCCTCCAGACGGGCACCATGAAAGAGCTTACCTGTGCCTACAAGGAACTCTGCCTATGCGCACCCTCTGATATGGCTTTTGACACCCCAGCCACACATCTCATGTACTACAATACCCTCAAGTTGCACATAATGAGACATGTGAACCTGGACCAAGTGACCAATTTACAGAGCCTATATTGCAAAGCAGAGAAGGCAGAGAAAACATCCAACACTCTCCACAAAGCACAAACTGGGAAATGAGAGAGACCCAAAGACTCTACACCCAGATGGCTGATCCAGTCAACCGCCCCCAGGAAACAACAGCAATAGTACAAACCACAAACCTGCAGGCTCAAATGGACACAGAAACAGGAACAATGGTCAGTCAAACTGTACCCATTTCCGCATCACTGCAACACAGGAGTAACCAGGACAAGGGAAAAGCCCAGGGAGAGCATTAAGCAAACCAAGCTCTCCCCACACAACTCCTGACTTGCCCAACAATGAGTACTGCCCCAAGGACGTGGACCAGCGCCCAATGATCCAAGTACCCTCAGAGGACCCAGCTTCTCTACACCATCACCAGACACCCCAATAAACTAATGTCTTACCCTTTCTGCTTTTGCAGTTACACAGGCTTGGCACTCCTGGACTTAGGCGCAGATTGAACCTTTGTCAACAAGCAGCTTTGTGAACAAGTTCAAGCTAACCACTAATCCTTTGCAGATTAAAAACATTGTTTTAGCTGACGAACATCACATTGCTGTGCCAGGGAAGCCGCCCCCTTCTCCATCATGCTTGAGAACCTTCACTCCACCATCCAAGGCCCCATCATTGATTTTCCCAAGTTTGACAACATATTGGGTTAATATTGGCTGAGAAAGAACAACCCCCATGTGGATTGGGTAACCTTGGTATTGACCATCAAACACAAAGGCATCAACCACCAGATATACCCTGACTCAGTGGACCAACTCCTACGCAACCATGTCTTTGTACATATCACAGAAACCCTGGACAAAAAATGAGACCTCAAGACCATTGACTGGGACTCCTGCCAGTACAAGATCATACACTTCAAAGATCACCAGGACACCAATACGTCTCAGGATTGCAAAATTGTGGCTCAATACCCAGAAATCTTCAAAGAAGTGTTACATAGGTTGCCTCTGGAAAAGCATATCCAACACTCCATCCAACTCAAGCAAGCTTTACCCAAGGCACAGCCCATCTATTGCCTGACCCCAAACAAATACAACACCCTATATGCCTACCTCAACGAGGCCTTGGAGAAAGGACTTATCCGTCCCTCACAATCTCTCTTTGAGGCCGCTGTATTCTTTGTGGCTAAGAAGGAAGGCACCCTGCACCTAGTCACAGATTATTGAGCCCTAAATGAAGTTACCATCAATAATTGTTACCCACTACTACTCATTGACAACCTCTTTGTTGCCCTGGACAGCGCCACAATCTTCTCCAAGATTGACCCAACTACAGGCTACAATCAGATCTGTATCAAAGAGAAAGATATCCCCAAAACGGTCTTTTGCACCAAGTATGGCTCATACAAGTATGTGGTGCTCAATTTCAGTATGACAAATGCCCACTCAACCTTTGTGACCTTTATGATTGAGGTGTTTGCCCTCCTCATAGGCAAGCACGCCTCAGTCTACCTGGACAACATTCTTGTCTATAGCCCCTTGGATGAGCAACACCACAAAGACCTGGAGGCAGTCTTTGCTACCCTGGCACAACACAAGCTGCTAGCCAACCCTCCAAATGCCAGTTCTTCCACAAGCAACTGCCTTTCCTAGTACACATAGGCTCAAAAGACGGCATTAATCCCGACAGCCATAAGATACAGGCCATCTGAAAAATGCCACCACCCAAAGACAAGTTGGAACTCCGAATGGTTCCTAGGCATGGTGGCCTACAAACACTCTTCATACCTGACTGTGGCGTCCTGACTGACTCCCTGTATTCCATAACTGGCGCCAAATCCAAGTTTATATGGACCCCCAATGCGACCTCTGCTTTAGATGCATCTCAAGGAAAAACTCACAACAGCACCT
>QTSX02005506.1:0-12017 GCA_014839935.2 Entomophthora muscae
CTTAGTTAATATTTTCCAGAGTTGGTTTTTTAAGGCCAAAATTGATGATTTTTTAATTTTAAAATATTTAAAGATTTGCATATGTAGCTTATGAAAACTAAATAATAGGGATTGTAGAGGGAAGTCTAAAGTACAGCCCTGGGTACTTTGGCCTGAATTATCATACCATTGCATTTGTGCTTTTTGTTAAGCGGCAGCGTTTTACTAATAAACCAGTGAATGTGTCGACATTCAGGCAGTCAGTGTTCTTTTATAGTAACTCTCCTATTAAATCTTGCTTAAATTATGTCACTTTGTTTGCTTAGCCAAACCCCTTTGTTGCAATTTAGGTGACATGTCAATTTGACACAAAGTTGACATTATAAATACATATATAATTTCTAGTTTTAAAATGTGTGTTTCAACTCAAAAGGATTTCTGTAATTAAGCTATAGTTCATCCAATGAGTTTAACATAGCAATAAATAGCTTCATAATACAAATAATATTTTGAAAAATGGCATAAGTCTTTTTTCAATTATTATTTTATCATATATGTAATAAAACAGCATTATAAAATATCAAAAAGCAGTTATATTTTAAAATAATGTGTATTGTATTAAGAAATATTATGGATTTGTATTTGGGGTCAACATCAAGATATTACTTACTAGAGTCAACCTTAATGTAAAAGTACAAAAGAAAGCTTACACTTTCATAGTGAATTATATTAGTTTTTTGGCTTAAAAATAAGCCTTTGTTTAAATGATGTTGACATTATGCCTTTTGCATTTTAATTTTGCAATTCTGACTTAATAATTCACTATGAAAAATTAGCTTAGTTTTGGAAATGCCCAATTCCAGGCAGATAAATACTAAAATAATGTTGACTTTCTGAATGTTGACAAACTGTCAACATTCAGTAAGTTGACTTGCAGAATGAGTTAATTCTGGTGGTTGCCAAAAATATAGATTTTTACTCCTGGCTAGTATTTCCCAAAATATCTTCATATTTTAGCTACCAGGGAGATCATATTCTCTTGTTAAGGGGCAGCGGATCCTTGTTTGATAGGTCGCAAGGGTGGTGATCTGATTTTATTTTATTTTTGCAGCCATGCTTTCTTGGGGATCGATTTGATTGGATTGGATTTACCTCTATTTAAGTAGGATGTAAATATCTTATCCCTTTCCATAAGTAAATCTACAGGATGTTCTAAGGAAAGAACCTAAGCCTGCTGATTGTCTCGAAATGGGGGGATATCCCATGAGCAGGTGTGCATTATGAAGGTTTAGAGCCTATTAATTTCTATTTGTTGAAGTGGGAGTCTAATTTATCAGAAACCTTTTTCTCCTGCTGAGGATCAAACCCATTTCTATAAAGGATTGTTTTTCCTGACTTTGAAGTTATGGGTTGGTTTACTACCACTGCAAGAAATATCATGTCCTATGTCCCATGGATTCCTCATTTGCTCTACTACCAAACAGTTGACCCATGCACACATGCTGGAGAGAATCACGTTGTTGCTTTTTCTGTCGCCATCAGCTGCTACAATAGCTTTCCTCTTACATACTCCCAAGAGAAGGATACTTTGGTTACTCTAGCTGCTCTCTCAGACTTGGATGTTCAAGGCCGCGATATTAAAATTACCCTCGATAAGGTTAAAGGAAAGAACCCACTTGACAGAACATAACTTCCATAAAGACATCACAATTACTTACAACGAGATGTCTGATATACATTACAAGTATACTTCCCAATGCTTCTCTACGTTTGAGTTCGTCCACCCATTCCCTATTGAGCTAGTCAACAACAGAGTTCCAAATAGCAAAGAACTTCCTCCATCATCCTAAACTCATCAAAGAGTGGATTTCTTTTGATATCGAAACAAGAAAATATACTGCTTGCAAGGTAATTGAAATCAATGACATTCCTGTCTTCACAGTTCCTGGAGGAATATTCACAAACTCACGTTGGAAGCACATCTGATCCACAAGCACGGTTGGCCTTGACTTTGGCCAGGGCAAAGTTTAAATTTGGCGAGTGGGTTGTTGAAGAGGGAGCCTTCTCTCGCACCAGAATAGCCCCAGATAAGCCTTATTTGGAATTAACTATAGTTTACATGAACGAGCTAATCAAAATCAAAGCTCCCTACCTCGCCATCTCGCCACAAAACTTCGACTCGCGTGCCTCATTCTATTCGCAGAACTGTTTGAAAGCACGCAACTCTTCCTCAAAATATTCCCCTAAATTCTGGCTACCCAAAAGCCAGAGTCTGTTTTGGGATGAGACAATATCCATCCACAGGCGCAGTCGGACTGGCATATTGAAGATTCAAAAATTCAAAAAAGAATCTCCCATTCTTCAAGTGAAGAACATCGTTTCAGCACTGGGCAGGCTCAACCAGCACAACATCACCTCGCTTATTCTGGATCTCAGTGATGCTACAGGTGATTATGCTTGCATGTCACAGCTTCTAATGCAAATACTCTTCAACAAGAGAACCGACATTTGGTCGCATTTTCGCCATTCTTCAGCATTGGATGAGCTGATAAAACATACCAAATCAAATTCCCTTTTGGATGCTGACTTTGTCTTCAAAGAAAAGTATGGTACTTTCGTGACATTTTTAAACTCGGGATTTTATTATCATGATATATCCTTGTTCTCTTATACTCCCCCTCTACAGGAACACTGTCCACAAGATGTTGACTACATTCCTGGGCTCATTCCAGACAAGATTGCTGTAATGACAAATGGCATCTGCTTTGGTGCATGTGCACTATTTGTCACTGAAGTTTCTTACTCTTCCCCAAGTCAAAACCTTCAAAGTTGGCGGGATGGATAAATCACCTGCTCTGCTTGCTTCCTCACCAGACTGCACGACTACCTTAGCTCAAGTCATCAAAGCGAAAAGTTCAATGGTTATTTCAAAGGATTACTTGCCAAATCCGTTTGACTCCATGGTGCTGCTCTTGCCAGTACGTGAGTTTATACACAAGTCAGGAGCATCAATTCGATCCGAAAGCCTACTTGCCCAGCATCACATCATATACCCAACCACCAGCCTTCCATCTGCTGCATGGGATCAGATTTCCAGCTTGATGCTTTGATCATCTTTAAATATTTTCTTCGACTTTGATACATCAGTAAAATGTGTGGGGGGCTTCACAATTTTCAATACCTTTACTATCACTTACGTTTTAAAAAATAGTACTAATCCCAAAAAAAACTTGCCGATAAACAAGATGTGAGATATTTTAAAATAGAGGGAGAATTAAGGAGTTAGAGACATTCCTTGGCTTGATTCAGCTATTAATATATCGAATGATGACAGGTAGATTGGCATCAAAATAGCGAATAATAAATAAATAAATAGAAATTATCTTATATGCTTGACCGACATATCCATACTCGACAGATTACAACATTAAATTAGATATAATATTAAAAGATCATGATTTCTCTAAAGACGACAAGGAAAATTATCATTAATTATGTTTTAGACATGAAATAATATACAGTAGTTTTAAAAGCTATGGCAACAACCAAAAATACCTCAGATTTAAACGAAATGATTTCAGATTTGAACAAAATCCAGGTTGCGCAAGATTCAGGATTTAAATAATTTAAACATTTTAGTTAACAGATGAACTGTCAAACAAAAAACAAAATTTCACTAGCCCATTATACAAAATTATAGCAAAAATCAAGTGCATTGTTTAAACCACAAACAAAATGAACTGACTCAAGCAAGTGAGATGGATGGATGCTGTTCTGGATTATATTATAATCCAATCAGGATTCATATGAGGCACCAACAGAAGGACTAAAATGAAACAAAATTGGAGCAATCTAGAAGCAATATTCCACAAGCACGAAAAGAAATGAAATCACACAAGATATGTAGTATGAGCAGCCTAAAATAGAAGTATAACAGTTTAACAGCCAATCAACAGCTATCCAATTTAGGGACAGAGGCATTTTATTAATTTTTATGGATCCTGGTTTGTATGAATTGGCTTTGAGAGCCTTCCAAATGAGGACTTGAGATTACAATAAAAATAAATCATAAAATTTTAAACTTCTACTTTTAGTGATTTTATCCTAGGTTTTTTATAATGGTTTTTAACAGCAATATCTTTGATGGCGTCAGCAACAAAGCCAGCAGCAGCCAAGCCAGCTTCAATGGAGATGAGGCTCATAACGTGGAGGCACCCATTTACACCCAAGCTTTTGAGGCAGATAACAAGGAAGCCGACCTGTACCTGTACCTGACCCCCAACCCCTATGGCTTTGACTTGTTTGATAGTCACTTTATGTCTAGCTCTGCCCCTGCTCCTGTACTCACCCCGCACAAGCTGCCTATTAACCAACCAATCAGAATGGCAACCCTGATTTGGAACAACTTCCTGCCACAAACCAACCTGCCCCCTACAGCCAATCAGGCTTCAGCTCCCCTGGCCCAGCGCCCCAAACACAGAATCATTACTGCTCAGAATCTTCAGGAAATTGTAGCACTGAACCTACAGGGTCTGTCCTGGGATCAGAATGCAACCCAATTCTAATTCACCCAAGCCACAATAATGCCGGAATTCAATAGCTTAATGAATAAGGGGAATCTGATTGGGACAGCCAAGAAGCCCAAGAAGGCCCCAGAGTCTCAAATCAACGAAGGCATACCCAATCATGCTCAATCTATTACAGTGGGACCCCAAGCTCCCTTTGACCCAGGTCCGCAAACAACTTGCACACCATAACATATGGGTTTCTAAGCACATGGTGCAGCTCTGGATGCACAGGAAGGTGGCTTCAACCAGAGTTCTTACAAATCTTGCTGGCAACCAATGGGATGGTGCTGAAGATTCCCTGTATGATCAGGCCATCAAGTCAACCCTGGTCTAATGCTTGACAAGCCTATCAGATGGCATGGTATTCATCTCCTACTACAAGCTGTCAATAGCCTTTTGACAATTTTGGCGCCCAAGGAAGAGCTGCCACCCAAAAAGGGAGGAAGAAGGTCAAGAAGGGGACATTAATTGGTGTGTTTCTGGCTGTTTCAGCCAAGGGTTTTGTCTATTATTAGAAAACCCCAGATTTTACTAATGGCTACAAGTACAACCACATCCTTGGTGGGTTACTTAACTCCCAGGATGGCTCAAATTCCAAGCACTGGGGTTTCTTGAGCCACCAGATGAAGGGAAGCTCCACTGCCCTTGAGGCCATCCAGGGACGCAGGCACCAGGCCTCAGTCTACCCTGCTGACCACGCTGACATTAATCTGGCAGATGTTGTGTTCTTCAACATTGGAGACACAGTCTGGTAGCGCCGCCCTCAGGCTTTTAACAATCTCTATCTTGAGGTCACTTGACCACAATTATCTCTTTGATTGCCAAATGGTGGCCAACTTGTTTGCGCAAATGGTTTTCCATGTGAATATATGCAACCAATCACATAAAGACAAGCACTTCTCATCCCGTGCCACAGCCACCTATCAGCCAATCCAGCCAATGACAGACAAGGAATACCAACAGCAGTATATGGCAACCATCACACACAATCCTCCTACCTCTACCCCCACCACCCCATCCCCACCTGCCAGCCCCACCCACCCAATCACAGACCCCTCAGGCCAGCATTGGCTCTATGCCTTCCTTCCCACACTATTCTGCCTACTAGGCATCACTCTTTCCGGCCCCCAATAAACTCTCTCTTGCCAAACGTTTTCTTTTTATATTATCTTTATTTTGAATTTTGATTGTTAATTTTCTCTTTGGTTATAGTTGGTTTTATTCTTTATGTTCAGTTTATTTCTATAAAATTATATATTTACTATGCCGTGTATCTAGATCCAGAGCACAGTTAATTTTAGTACCCAAACACAGCCCCTTGTAAAAATATTAACAACAATTTGGTGATCAGCTAAATTTGAATTAGAAAATTATAGGTTGATTGTGTTTAGATTAAGCTGTTGCTGATTCAAATTCAAAACCTTAATGACAAACTTTAAGCCAATCAGGATCCAGGTGATAAAGTGATTATTGAATGACCCTTTATGTCACAACAATCACTTTATCACTCAGCTCCTGATTGGCTTAAAGTTTATCATTGAGGTTTTGAATTTGGATCAGTGGCAACTTAATATAAACACAACTAACCTATAATTTTCTAATTTAAATTTAACTGATCACCAAATTGTTGTTAATATCTTCACAATGGGCTATTTAAAGTGCCAAAAATAATAAGGAGATTATGGAAGCAATGCCAACACAAAGCAAACAACACATATTGAAATAAGCGTAAAACATATACACAAAGTGTAAAAGGACGGAATAATGTAGCAAATGGGAAAACAAACAGGGATAAACAAAGAGGCAATAGTATCAGAATACCAGAGCTTATTGGGATGAAAGCTATAAAAACATATGGAAAGGTTAGTAAAAAAATCAATGAGAGAATTAGAGAAGCTTCTTAAAGACCTTGACTCTGAAATTGCAGATATCAAAGAAATTGACTGCAAGGTCAAAGCCAGAGTGAAGTCTGCCATCCTTGAAGGCAAGAAAATAAACAAGGTGTCCGCAAAGGCCCTAATGACCAAAATACCCAACATCCCCAAGAAGACAATTGAGTGCCTACTCAACATTCAAAAGACAGTGGTTGAGGGCCTCCAGCTTAAGTTAGTTTCCCTCTCTGCGTTGTCTGTCTGGACGGATGACCCTGAAATGTATGCTCACCTGAAACCTACCAAGCAGGTAAGAACAGAGGATAAATAATGGCCTGCACAACTGCTTGCGCCAAGAATGACCAAGCCAGCCAAAGCTGCAGGCAAGGAGGAAATCCAAGAAGGTAATCTAAAAAAATAAAATCAATAAAAATTTGGAAATACTCACCTGCTTTTTTACAATACCATAGACAGCAAAATCCGCCAGGTCCTGGTCCCCTTTGTTCCTGCCACATTTTATGCAAATTATGCCACTCACATGACAAAGCAGCTGTTTCTGTTGCCCCCTGTCTTTCAGGAGCTCAAGGATAGGATTCACAGTACCTTCCCAATGTCCTGGGAGGCATTAGCTGGACTGACACATGGCAAGGGGGCATCCAAGCAGGCAGTTACTGCCTACAAGGATGCCCAATTGGTCTTCCTTGACCCAGTGGTCCTCAATGGAGTTTACTGTGTAAACTTCATTTAGCTTATTTGGGACGTTCTGGCGGTGCTTCCATTCAATAATGTACCAGAGATGGGCCAGGCCCATGTAGCTGCTTACTTCTTCTTCCTGGTGGAGCACACCCTATCTTACCTTCTGGAAAACTTTGGGCATGCAGTAGGAAAATTGGCTGTTGCAAATGCAACTGATGTGAAGAAGACCAAAATCCTCCTGGTAGACTTTGGGCAGGCCTGGAGCGCCAACAAGATAGGGATCACTCTGACAATAGATCTCACCTTTGCAAAGACAAAACACAAAAAGAAGATTAGTGCTGTATAAAATAAACTTTGTAAGTTTACTTAAGCCTTTGCTGGGCAAAGGCTTCATCTGGTAGCTTACCTGAGGTTCCTGTTCTACTTCAGGATGGGTGCAAATGTAGAGGTCCTTTATGGGGTCCTTCTTGGGATTGACAAGGCCAGGCTCTCCCTGGACAACAAGAAGGTCCCCTCTCAGCTACAGCTTGGTGGACCACATAATCCAGGACACCCTGGTCCTGGCAGGGATTTACAGGACTGCAGCCCCAGCAGAAAAGCTGCTCCTGAACTCCCACCTCACAATCCTCCCTTTTACTAGCCACAGAAAATACTTCAATCAGGGTGTATCCACAGTCTACAGTGTGGCAGTGGAGGCTGTGTGCCACCTCCATTGCCAGGTGGGTACATACCAAAGAACCCACTACAGGCGCCCTCAATAAAAACCTCTTTCCTCAACATAAGCTTCATTTTTAAAATTTTCTTTTTAAAATAATTAATTTTTTTAATTCTTGTTTTAGAAAACAAGTTTTGCAAAAAAATTCCAGAGAAGATCTTTATAAAATCATAATAATATGTGTTAATAAAATTTACTTCTAATTTGTACACTTTACATTTAATTTTTTTATTCTATTTTTATATCTATGTGATAAGAGTGATCTAAATATATTTGCGTAATCCAGTATCAAGTGTTTGGGATAGCCTCAGATGCTTAATAAAATAAATTAAAATAAAATAAATAAATTACAAACCTTCATTGATGGTCCTACTAAATGTGATTGTGGGCTTAGAAGCTTCTAAATATAAAATGATAATTAATAAATCCTAAATAGTAAATTAGAGAATGTAGAAATAGTCAGACACACCAATCCTTTAATTGATTGGCTGTTTGAGCAAGGCACATAGGGATGAACATGAATCAGTGTGGGCAATAGAATTTAGCCACAATCTTAGCTGGGAGGGGGTGGATCCCAGCCTACAGCAGATCAAAGAGGTCCTTGGTCCCATTTGGGGTCCCTTGCTTGAAAACTTGCTTGAGCCACCCAAAAACTTCTTTGATGGGATTTAGGAAGGGCAAATAGGCAGGGAAGTAGAGAAGCACAAATTTGCTATGGCCAATTGCTGGGGGCCCACTGCAATGCTGGTGTCAATCGATTGGGAATTCCTTAAGAATGATCAGCCACTTTGTGGAGACCAACATTGTACAGTACTATTACATTGGTGAAGCCCAGGCTTGTGCGCCTCAGGTGCTCCTGGACCAATTAGAGGAATGGCAAGAAGGTATGGCTGTTGTGAGAACCCAATATCATTTGATACAGCTCAATCCCCTTTGGACTGAGGAGAACCACCATTGGATAGGCTGTGGCGCAAAATGCAGCACTCCAAGCTACCCTGTTATTGGAGCCTTTTGGGACATACCCATATACATTGTGCATAGACAAGGCAAATGCCAATTTTTCAATATAGGAGAGTTTCATTGTCCCTTTATTTTTGAGTGCAGTGTACGCATCTGCATATTTTTTCTGGGTCTCAATGTTAGTTGGGCTATTACAATTGTACGGAGATACCCTGAGCTTTTTCCAGGAAAAGCGCATTCCCTTCACCAGATGGTAGTAAAAGGAAATTGAGACATCAACCCCAAAAGTATATTTGATCATGGCCTGTATATTTTCCAGTTCAAGATGGCAGTCCCAGGTTACCCACTGGAAAATCGCCCATTTGTGCTCCTTGGTGAGCATAGTGGAAACATGCAAGGATTTCTCTGTGGCAAGGACTCAGCCAGTCTCAATGAAGTTGTTGAATGTCTTGGAGGCGTACTTGGGATCCACCCCAACACAGGGCTGTGGCTGCCTTATAATTCACCAGATTACTGCATTAGCTTGAGCAGGATGATGCGCTTTATATGTCAGAAATGCGCTTCTGAGCGAGCTTTGTGGGTTCAGACAATCGGGGATCCTCATTGATGGCAGGCTTGCAAGCATGGGTACCTTGTTGTAGAAGGCAGCAACTTTCTTTAAAACCAACTGTCCCTCTTAGTTCTATAGAGCTTGGTCTTGTTGTTGTCCTCCTGGTTGCCATCACTGATGTAGGGCTCATAGCTGGTATCAAGCACAGGCTTAACCTTCTCCATCTTGGCTGACAGGACCAACTGTTGGTGGTACACAGCGTCAAACACATAGGAGGTAAGTTCAATCTCTTTGTTCCTGACTGTTTTGATTGTGGTAACCTTAGCGGGCTTCTGGTTCAGCTTGGGGACCTGAGGATTGATGCTCCACACCCTAGCAGCTTGTGCTCCTTGAACCAACTGTGTCAGTACAGTGTCACTATTGAACTCTCCTCTGTCTCCTTCCTGAATAGGCACTTGGGTTGCACTAACTCTGGGTAGGACACGCCATTTCGAAAACAGCATCTCAAAAAATGCCATCTCAAATTTAATTTGAGATGGCGTTTTTTGCGTTAGTGATTTTTAATCACAAAAAAATAAAATAAACAATAAAATAGTTAAAATTTACATATACCTTTATAATGTGGCATCTCAAATTTACGCCATCTCAATTCTGTCACTTTAAGTCAGATTAATTAAATCTTATTTTGCTAACTTTATTTACATATGAAATCACTTAGTGTGGGGCATGTTTACGCCATCTTGACTTTACGTCATTTCAAATTACGCCATTTATCTTAAACTAAAATAAGCTTATACCCAAACTAAAATAAAGCCTGTGGTATAGTGCCAGAAGATGTTCCTATAGTATTAATCTAAGACACTTATAATAAGAACAACCTAAATAGACGCCACTATGATAGTCCTTCTAGTGATTGTCATTGCTGGGTAAAAAAAACCAGTTTTGTTATATGTAATTTATAACTTTATTATACATGGATACATTGATAAGGGTTTTCTTAATAAAATATTTTAATAGTGATTTTAATATGGAAGGGGGTGATTACGCCATTTTGATTTACGTCACTTCAAATTCCACCAAGTTTCATATCACCCAATTGATTCAATGCGCACAATGGATAGGGGAAAATAAGGGGAAATTACCTATGACGCCAGGCTACGCTATATCAATTCCCCCACCACAATTCTTGCTTTCCACTTTTCAAAAGTATAGTTTCACGTCTAAAACCACTTAAGCAAAAAATGTAAGAAAACATATGAAACTTTGCAAATATATATTTTTTGATCTCCTCTAAACAACTGGGTACTTTTTAACCCCAGTTGTATAAGCTAGTTTTTGAGAAATTCAAGTTTTACTCTTTGGCCCAGTTGAGGTAGCTCCACCGTAGATTTGTTAATTTAATATAAAAAATGGTCAAAAACACTATGTTTTTGAGCTACAGCACCTCAATTACATCACTTCAAAAACGCCATCTTGAGAGCAAGTTTTCAGTCAAAACTCAAAGTTTTGCCTACTTGTGTTACTAATAAAAAAATTATTTTTACAAAATAAAAAACATTAAAATTTTGATAGTATATATTTTTTAATCTCCTCTACAATTCTATGTAAAAAAATTGATACTTTTATATTAAAAACATTCTCATTTTTCTCTTTAAAAACAACCCCCAAATTGCTCATATTTTGATACTAATTCACTTTTAGATGCCTCCCAAGTCAACTGCCAAAGCTGCGCCCAAGGCCTCCAAGGCCTCAAAGTCCAAAATCACTCTGCCCAAGGCCAAAAAGGCCAAGACAACCCCAAAGAAGCAGCCTTCTAAGGCCAAAGCTCCCCCCAAGACCCCAACTCTGTCACCTGAACAAGAGGGAAACAGTCCTACCCCTCCCCATTCTCCATTTGTTTACTCCCCCTCTGATCCTCAAGAGAAGTTGTTTAACTTCAATTGCCATTCTGACCCCACTTCAGAGCCTGAGGATGAAGAGGAGCAGGAGCCTGAGCCTGGTGCTCCTGCAGATAAGCCAATTGAGCTCTGGGATCTTAACTCTATCCACAATATATGCAACCAAAATGGCACTTTTGCTGTGCCAACAACATACCCTATCAGCTATCCAATTATGACAAAGAAAGGGGGTGCTGGTTTTGTCTACAAGGGCTACAGCTTCAGCTGTAATGACAAGAAGAAGCCCATCCACCAACATCACTTCAAATGTGATAACGTTGGCTGCCCAGCAAGGCTCACAACTTATGGGTTCACCAGATTTAAGGCCCTTACTGTTAACCACAACTGCACCAAGCCTTTTGACCCTCTCTATCAACTTATCTGCTGGTTTCTTTGCCAGGTGATCCCAATCACAAAGGATCAAACTGCAACTGAGGTTGTCAACAATGCACTCCTCAATTTAAATGATACCCAACTAGCAACTGGGTCATTATTTGTTAGATTAATCTGTTTCCTATTAACTGTGCTACTTAACACTTTAAAATTTTGTTTTAATTTTCTTATCAATAAATTTAAATAATTATAACAATTCTATCAAAATAAATCTTATTTAATCATTTTCTACTTACAGCTAAATTAAACTGTATTAAAAGCTAGTAACAATCTTATTTCATATACCATTATTTCTTGAAAGCTGATTAGTACAAAATGACATCATTCTAAAAAGAGAAACATAAAAAT
>QTSX02005507.1:0-11984 GCA_014839935.2 Entomophthora muscae
GAATTATTTTTATTGGAATCACAAGTCCATATTTGGAAAGTTCTCAAAACCTTTTCATACAAATCTGGAGCCATGAAAATGGATAAAATGCCTCTGGTCCTAAATTGGATAGCTGCTGATTGGCTGTTAAACTGTTATTTTTCTATTTTAGGCTGCTCATACTACACATCTTGTGTGAGTTCATTTTGTTTTGTGCTTGTGTAATCTCGCTTCAAGATTGCTCCAATTTTGTTATACTTTAGTCCTTCTGTTGGTGCCTCATATGAATCCTGCTTGGATTATAATATACTCCGGAATAGCATCCATCCATTTCAGTTGTTGTGTCAGTTCATTTCGTTTGTGGTTTGAACTACACCTCTTGATGTTTGATATAATTTTGTATGATGGGCTAGTGAAATTTTGTTTTTGGTTTGACAGTTCATTTATTAACCAAAAATATTTAAATTAATTGAATCCTGAATCTCGCGCAACTTGGATTTTGTTTAAATCTGAAATCATTTCGTTTAAATCTGAAGAATTTTCGCTTGTCGCCATAGCTTTTAAAACTACTGTACAGTAGTTTTCAAAGCATATGGCGCTAAGCGAAAGAAACTTAGGTTTTAATGGAAACCGCTCAGATGAAAGCGAAATAGAAGTGAATCCAAATCTATTGTTAATCAATATAAATCAACTGAGTTTGATTTAAATCCAAGTTCTTTCGCTTAGCGCCTTTAGCTTTGAAGACTGTTGTATGTTTTTAAAATATTCAACTTGATGCTATTAATCGGACCAGCTCTTTAAAACTTCCAAATCTATTGTTAATCAATATAAATCAACTGAGTTTGAATTAAATCCAAGTTCTTTCGCTTAGCGCCTTTAGCTTTGAAGACTGTTGTATGTTTTTAAAATATTCAACTTGATGCTATTAATCGGACCAGCTCTTTAAAACTTCCAAATCTATTGTTAATCAATATAAATCAACTGAGTTTGAATTAAATCCAAGTTCTTTCGCTTAGCGCCTTTAGCTTTGAAGACTGTTGTATGTTTTTAAAATATTCAACTTGATGCTATTAATCGGACCAGCTCTTTAAAACTTCCAAATCTATTGTTAATCAATATAAATCAACTGAGTTTGAATTAAATCCAAGTTCTTTCGCTTAGCGCCTTTAGCTTTGAAGACTGTTGTATGTTTTTAAAATATTCAACTTGATGCTATTAATCGGACCAGCTCTTTAAAACTTCCAAATCTATTGTTAATCAATATAAATCAACTGAGTTTGATTTATATCCAAGTTCTTTCGCTTAGCGCCTTAGCTTTATAGACTAAAGTATGTTTTTAAAATATTCAACTTGATGTTATTAATCGGACCAGCTCTTTAAAACTTAATAAATGTGAACCTGCGTAACTAAAGATCCTTGGGTTTATTAGAAATATGTGTGCTTACAGGGATCAAGATACTTACCAGGTATGTTTGAATAACATGGGTTAACTTTGGTTAGTGGCAGGATACCACCTTATTTTGCAGCCTAGCGGAGTGGTGTTATATCACGTACCTCTGGTCAGCGATCTAGGGCTACAAGTTAATTGGCTTAAAAGGATCTATCCTTTTCATGCGGTTTAGAAAGGTTAACGGATCTGTATTCCGGGTGGATGGAGAAATTTGCAGCTACTCTTTACTTCACTGATATCGGTGTTATATTTGCGTTGGATGGGTTATAGATTGAGGACTTTAGGCGTGGTGCTGTTGATGGGTACTAAGGTCATTTCACCAACGCCATGGTCAATCAATAGGATTGGATTTGAAGGGAATGTGCTTCCTAAATGGATCAGGTCGATAGTGAATATTGCTGAGAAAAAGTGATCCATTTATCCAAGGTTTGAGACTGGAGCAAGCCATCGTATATGTGGGGTTAACCATTGTTAAGGAAGATATAAATCTTACTGTAAGTTAGAGGTGATTTCATAGGACCGAGAAATGATCCAGCGGTCTTGGTAGTGTTTAGGCAAAGCTTGCTTGAGACTGAAGTAAGGCAGCATACATTTTGATAAATACCGTTGTTGTTGGTCACCGTAGCCTTGATGAAGCTGGGTGTGCTCTGTACAGATAAGGGAATGAATATTAAAGTGATGGCTCGGGGGTAGAACATGTGGTGCCGGGGAGAGTTTCCTACCACAGTACTATTGGTTTCCAAATGATACCCAGCATGCAAAAGACATGAATGCGGTCATGTTTGATGTACATGCACAAACCATTCCTTGGCCGCCAATTAGAGCAGCTGGAAAAATCTTCTGTAGAGCGTGTGGCACATCTCTTCACTTCCTATTCTGCATGGCACCAAGAATGCATCCCTTCTTAATTAACCTCACTCCTCTCGACTTATTCCCGCCCAAGGATATATAAGCTCCAACGTGCCATCGTTCCCATCAGATGAAGCTGCTTCTCCTTGTTACCATGTGTGCTGCCAACCCCTGGCAGAAGCCCAAGCGGAAACCATTGGTGACCCCCGCACCAGCGGACTCCCCGAGAACTTCTGCCCACAGCAAGGCGACGTGTGCATGTACAAAGGCCACAGCTTCGCCTTTGGCCAGCCCAACATCCCCTCGTGTTGGTTTTTTGAAAACGACACCATGTACTGCCTGTTCAAGCAGGGCAGCACCTACTGTGGTATGAATGCCGAATATACCAGAGACATCTCCAAGTGCTAGTTCACCGACATATTAACAAGAATCTTCTTGCTGGTCTCAAATAAACCATATTCACTTGATTGATTTTACTTTACTATTTATTTGCCCTCGACTCAATCGACCCGGATTTAGCCCGCCATAGAATATCCCAAGCCAAGCCAATTCTGTTAACATGGCAACCAAAACACTCCCCCTGAACCATACTTTGAACTACCTATCCTGGAACATCACTCCTTCTATTCCATGCACATATGTTGGGAGGATCACCGTTGCATATATCCCATTACTAATAACAGTCCTCTAGAAATAAAAAGTAAATACCCCTGTATCCATATCTGGCGGAGAAATCCCATCATCTATCGCCGCACGGGTCAGAATAAGACTCTTGACAACATCAGCCATCCCCAACATCCGTTAAGCTAAGCTGCTTTACCCGGCGAGGATAAACATACAAAAGCTCCAAGAAGGATGGATATCTTGATCCACTTCCGGGTTGTCCTTGGTGGGGTTTATTTCTGGCTACGAAAAGGTTGCTGCCTGATTGGAGCTATGCCATTCAAATTTCCTGGGGTGATCCATGAGGGTGTATAGATGCCAACGGTGCCGATATGGCCAAAAACTAGCTTACTGGTATGAAACCGCCTTGTTCTCTATATACGCTTTTACTTATGAACCCTTTGTTTGTATAGTCCGATTCATGATATTATAACGTCTTTTAAATGCTACAACAAAAGTGACTTAGGTTTAGAAAGAAAAGTGTCGGAACCAAGGTGAGTCCCTACCTTTTACTGCAAGTGTTTGGTTATCGAAAACACCCCTTGCATTAAACCTGGGCCCAGGCAACAAACCCCCCTCTACAATTAGCAGGTTGACTACACCTGCATTAAATTATTTATCTACCATAAGAAATGAAAAACTTCACCCTTGAAACTCCTTTATCCTTACATGAACCTTAAATCTAGCCGTCATGTGACAAGTTCACATATTGAACCACCACTCCTGAAAGAAGAGGGATGAGTACTACTTTACTGCTAAACTAGCCAGGACCAGCATTAAAGATATCCCAGGAGGATATCAAATCTTACCCTCTTGGGATCACCTAGCTGGGGGAAGGAATTCACTCCACCAACAATGGTTCTAAACCCATATCCTAGCTCACTTTACCCAGCTACCATCCTCCCCAGATGTCAATATTTACCTCTACACCAATAAAAAAGAAGATACATACTAAAAAGCTAGCTTAATAGCCATTAAAAGTTACACTTTCAATAGCCACTTGAATTAAATCCTCATAAAGAAACCAATCCACCCAGATTAAGGGGGTAAAGGTTAAGGCTGTCCCTCAGGATACTTCCCCATGGGAGATATACTCTTATTGTTGATTGGGTACCCTTCCCCAGGTTGATTTGTATGGATCAGGATGAGGAAATATTTTCTACTCATCTGGGGGGATACACTGCCATCTGGCATGCAGCTCAAAGGAGATCTCTATCACCAAGTTCACTTCCACCCAGAACACCAAAGTACCAGCAGCTGGCTTTCACCAAGAAGCTCCCACAAGCATGGGCAGTCAGTTCTAGTACTTGGAGTAGGCTGCTGCATTAGAGAAGCTATGTGTACTAGTGGGATAGAAATAGAGTGGTTGATTGCCTATCCAAAGGATATAAAATTCTGCCTTACCTGTATTGAAGGGAATGCTTTGATTTAGGTATTCTGCACCCTCCTTCCAGGATCTCATATGACCCCTCTACCCCTTGCTTAACCTGTCTATATTTTCCCCAAGCTACTGGTTTCAACCCCCAGAGCTAGCCATCCTTAACTGTGATGGCGTGGGATAAAAATTCATTGCAACTTTACAAGTGATCCTGCTATTCCAAACATAAGAAGAGCAGCAGAGCCTTATTAGTGGATTGTCAGATCTATTTTGAATGAAAGCTGGTGGTTGGACCCAGATATAAGAGTTGATCTCCAGGGGGCTTCTTGTTCCTCCATACTAATACAGACATCTGAGAAACCCCCTGGGCACAGCAGGTGAGCAGCAGCAGACTGCATCAGAACTTTTCAGCTCAAACTAGCCCCATCCCACCCAACCCCAGCCAAGTTGGGCGGATCCAAACTGCTGGGATCCTAGCCCAGGGGCCTCAAATGCAACCAAGATTATCTCCTTGCCCACCAACATATCTCGCAATACATAGGGCTGCTTGAAGAGCCACCCTATGACATGACTGGCGGTATGGACCAGTCTGGGCACAATGCCAAATTACGGGCACTATCTCCTGATTGGGAGCGCTACCAATTCAACATGTCAATCCTTTGCTTGAGCTATTCCCCTCCATACTGTCACATGGAACCTGCTGCTATACCACCCCTGGCAACTGTGGCTCCCAAATATACTAGATCAACAGCACTGTTCCTGGAACAAACACATCTTATGCCTACCCATGTCCTCTCTATTTGGCCTGCCACCTCCCCCCAACCTGAATGCTACACTGGTATTGGTTCTGTTGCAGTCCCTGGTTGCCAGGATACCTTCAGCTGCCAGGGTGGGCTAGATCCCTATGAGGATTCAAAAAGATGCATCCCAAGCCAACCCACCCCCATCATTGAATTATCTGCCCAGAGCCAGCTCTTCCCCAAGGGGAGGGCTAGAGATGGTCCAGTGTGGGGGGCTAAACCAGAGCCTTCCCTTGGCCACCTGGTAGAGCTGGTGAAGAACCCTGTGCAACAAGATCAGCGACCCTGCCAAGGCAGGCCTGACCCCTAAAAATAGATCTGGCCAGCATGGGTGCCCCAAGTCTGACTTCTCCTCAGGGCTGGTATTCCAGATGGAGTGGATTGAGTAGACTAGCTACCTCTGTGCTGCTTAGCTGGTGCCCCATCTCTACTGATCTTGGATCAGGTATGCCTAGGAAGCAAAGTTACTCCCCCTGTACCTAGACCTCCACCCACCAAGAAGATCAACCAATGGGTCCAACTCCCCCAACTGGGAAGGCCTTCAGCAAAGATTCCCGCCAAGGGCCAGCCCGGAGTTACCAGGGTGTTTCACCATCTCAAAAAGACCCCATGCAGATCCTTGGAGCTGGGAATTGACTGGCCTGGGCCAGGGTTGGGGCGGAAGGGACACCAAGGGTTATGGCGCTGACCGTGATTTCTGGGCTGCCCCTGTTGGTTCTTCTGGTCTTGGGATCCCCCTGCTCAGGGGATGAAATTGGAAAGAACCCTGGTCAAGGATGGCTCTTGATTCTTGGGATAAGCCTGATCCCATCAACTCTTCTGATAGACCTCTAATCCTGGAATATGATTGGAACCCCAAATTACCTCTCTGCAGGATCAAAGCTTGATAGAGAGGATATAATTTTATTTCAAAGAGATCCCAAATAAACCCATCCCCACACAATGCTTCCAGCTACAGGTTCAGAAGAGCTGTGGCCTGGAAAACTTTCCAGGATGGTTTATGGACCTGCAACAGATGGCTGCTTAATAAGTGAGAAGCCATCATTTCAGTTCTGCCAAAGACCTACCCTGTATCATACACATCTTTTAGAAGCCCTATCTTTGATGGGTAGCCTTCACTGGATAGCCTGAGGGATAGGGTTAAGGGCTTCCTCCTGGTATACCCATAGCCTAGGCTGGGATAGCAAAGGTCTCACTGTATGAAAATTTAGTTCCTCCCCATCCCAGATCATATCTCTTTTATATATCTTCTCAGGGGCTTTCAACTTATCAGCTTCTCTGGCCATGAGGTACTGATAGTTTAGCATACCTGAGCACTTGATCTTGATTACCTTCAGCACTGCTGGGCTGGGATTGGAAGTTTGTCACTGTTGGGCATAATTTGTGGGATTGGGGGTTGGCCCCCTTCAGCAGACCATGTTAGATCTTTGAGGGTCCCAACCAACCAGCCCAAGTTCAACCATGTTGAGATTCAGTGTAGAAGTGAAGGGACAGGATGACCCCTGAAAAACTCTGGGGGGTTGGTCCTGCTTGAGGAGAGGGATAGCAGGTCCAGGTGGGGGAGAGAAGCTTTTTCATTTGGGAGCCTTGGTACCCCTTTCTATACCAGCAGCCTTCAAAGCAGTGTGAGTGGGTAAAAAATTACATCAGGCCAAAGTTTCTCATCAAGGAGCAAGATCAAGTAGGCACTAAATCCGTATATTTTGGCATGAATTCAACCTTTTCATTCTATTTTTTACCTGAGCTCATTTTTTGGATTATTTTTATGTATCCTCACACATTTTGAAGCGGCTGCACCTTTTGGGTAATATACCCTTGTTAATCTCTTATTCTTTAGTGGGTATTTTGTTTGACAAAAGAATCTATATTGAGCTAGCTAAACATTGATGTATGTGGTTTCCTGGTTAATCTTGATTAAGGTATAATTCTCATATAGGTTGGCCCATGGGCGGGATATAAATCAGCTGCATATATGATGGAACCCCTGATGTGTTGAATTTATGATACTCTAGTGTTTAACCATATTTACTAGCTTAAAATAATCCCATATAAAAGGACTAAAGGTGGGATAGCTCTGCAACTTGATCAAGCTGTATACAGGATTATTTACCTGGTGGATGCTTAGCTAAATGGGATTGAGTAGAAACTGTGCTTTTTTAGGCTTATAGAAATGTATCAGCAGATCTCATATAAAGAAGATATGGAGAGAGAGTGGACCTAGTTTAGCCAATTTTTATCCCATGTTTAGATCTTGGCCACCCCACCTTATACCATCTTCACATTTTACTTCCAGCTTACCTCTAATTGGTTTAAAGGTTTACCTGGAAGCTAACTGTTTGGTCAGGCCTAACCTTGAGCTGGGCCAGAAGCGTTTTGAGAACTATTTTTACTCTTTAAACTATTTTCAGCCTTGAAAATTTCTGAAAATATTATAGGGCTATGCTTATTTGAGTGGTCCCTGTCAACAATGGCATCTAACTTTATCTTGCTTTTCAGTGTTATTTTGAAATGCAGAGTTAAGGGCTATAGCATGCTATAAAGCTTTAAATACTTGGGCATGGTGTTGAAAGATTTATATTTAAGATCTATAAAATAGAGTCTAGTTAAAGTAGTGATGGGAGATAGATAAAATAAGTTACCAACTTTTATATTTCTATACTATCTACATCTCTATTAGGTGGCTTTGATAAGGTATATTATAATTAAAGCATTAAATTTTTTTAACATCCCTGTTTAGAGCCATCAATTTTCTTATTTGATATAATACTGTGGATTCAGAACCTGAACATAAAAATGTGGGATTGTCAAATCCTTGGTCCAAATTTTGAATCACTTTTGTGGGCAACTCAGCTGAGTGAAAAATGGAATATTTAATAAAACCAACCATTTAAATTGCCTTTTTTGATTTATTTAAATTTGCAAATTTTGAATCCCTTGAGCAGATAACTCAACTAACAAAAGACAAAACTCAGCAAACAAATGCGGGATACATGAATCAGAAATGTGGGATTCAAATGTACAATTTGAGATTTCCTGTATTTCAAATGAATCATAGACATCATGTAAAACTTAACAAATCTGAATTTGTGGGATTGTCAAATCCAAGAACCAAATTTCAAACCAAAAATGAGGTGAATTTGAAATAAATCTAATTGATGGGCATCTCAAAAAGGATGTCAAAGAATCTAGAATGGATTTGTGCTAATTCTTTTAGGAATCATAAACATTCTCAAAAATTTCCCTATTCCATTTTAGGGCAGCTAAAATTTAGATGCTTGATAACAGTGTATTTTAAAAAATGCCAATAATAAAATAGAATTATATATTACAATCTATCTTATCATGTTTTCTTTTCCTTGATGTGTTGGTAGTTCATTTGCTGTCAATAATTTGATTGTATTTAATTGGATAGTTTCACCTCCAGTTGCCTTGGCAATAGGAAATCAGGTTGCCTCCCCAAGAGCAGCTGTGGTTGCAGAGGCAACTTGATTTCCTATTGCCAAGGCAACTGGAGGTGAGACTATCCAATTAAATGCAAGCACATTATCAACAGCAAATGAATTATTAACACATCAAGGAAAAGACAACGTGATAAGATAGATTGTAATATATAATTCTATTTTATTATTAGCATTTTTTAAAATCTACTGTAATCAAGTATCCTTAATAGCAATACATTAACACTTTTGTAGTAAACTGATAGTTTATCCTTCCCCCTCCTTCCTCTAAATAAAGTTTTATGGCACCTGGCTACGCTGGGGGCCAAAAAACTTTTAAAAAATTTCTGCATCATCAGGAGGGTAGCTCATATATCATTATATGGCTTTATGGTCGCTATATCAGTGATTAAGAGTGCAGAATATTGCATCATTTCTGTCAGGATTCACCTTTATTCATAGCTGCTATTCTGTTTCTTACTTATTTTATCCTCACTGTCTTGTAATTCTTCTCATGATGGCTACTAGTAGTTTATTCATGATCTCCTCTTTTTCCTGTCATTTTCCATCTTTTGGGTTTGATTTTGGCTTTGTTAAAGCCTAATTATGTCTAAATTATGTTTAATATCATTTTCAAACATCTCTTACCTTTTTCCACCCAGTTTTGAACCCTGACCTACTCAATTAAGATTAGAAGTTGGCTCCAAAAAAGCTTACTTTTACTATACACTTGCTTTTGTCCTCTAAGCTTTGGACTAGGTTTCCCCCTACTTTTTTGCTTGCTCTTACTTCCAGAGCTTTGCTGTAACCGCCTTTGTCTCCTTCTGGTCTCCTTTTCACAGTTTAACTTAATTAAGTTAAGTTACTGCATTCCTCTGTCTCCAAGCCTATTTTTCCAGAATTGTTTTTCTAACCAAAAATGGTTTAAACTTTTCACCTCAATTCTTGCATTTCACAACAAAGCACAATAAAAGGCTTGTTTTCTCCAGTCTCAACAATAAATTGAGATTGTTTGACTTGCACCTCAAAAAAGGTACTTGTTAGGTTTTGTGGCTTGTGTTTCATTCCCAAATTTTAGTTAGGTTTTATTTTTGATCTTATGATTCCTTTTGAACCTCTATTTCATCAGCTAGGTGGTTTCTATAATAATACCCACAATTTGACTATTGATAGTTTTAATCCTCCTACTAGTGGTGAGCAATTCCCTGACTTAGAAATTGATTTTTTGACCAAGTCCTCAGTCATTAAGACTGGACTCTATTTTATTTTCTTAGTATTAATCAACTGTCTCAGCCCTTATTTTACTTCCTATAAGCTTCTAGGAGCCCTAGTCCAGTTGTTACTACAAACCTTACCTACATTTTTGTATTTGACCAACATAAATATAACCGGTTTAAAAGCTTTAGTTTACAACCATCTCCCCCAAACTATGAGACCTTACAATTTCCAGTTTAGACAATTTTACATTTTCTCTTAATTTCATGTCTAAACATGGTTGTTGAGATTGGATTTTTCATTTGATTTTATCCAGAGTGAAACTTCTTGATTTGGGTTGATTTGTCCTAGTTTCTTACTGTACATTCAATTTGGATTCCAGTTCCCGCAATTAATATCTGAGTTTACTAGTGGCATTCAAAAGTGATTTGAAATTTGGTTCTTGGATTTGACAGTCCCGCAATTTCAAAAAATATAGTAAACTTAATGAAAATGGTTAATGGATTTGAATGCTTCAAATCTAATTTGAGTTAATTCATTTTGTCCATTGAAAATGTGCAGTTTGACTTGAAATTTTCAAAGTGTCTACAAGTTCCCACATGTTTAAAACTCCAAATAAAAATACAAAGAATTCAATTTAATTAAAAAAAGGCTATCCCGCAAAAGTGATTCCAAATTTGGACCAAGTATTTGACAATCCTGCAAATTCAGATTTGTTAATTTTTATGTTCAGGTTCTGAATCTACAGTATATATCTTAAAATTGGATTTAGACAATTAAAAACCCAAAGATTTTGCAGTGAAATAGCCTTTGCTTAGCTATAGAGATACAAGTTCTATTGAACAATAGACAAATAAAGTTTAAATGTGAACAAGGAAACTTTCTCTACAGTTGCTTTTATATGACACTAATCTCAATTTTTATATCTTATTGATAGCCATTTATCTCAAAACTGTGCAGTAAAGATTTCTTTAGAACAGCAAAGATTTTATTCATAAGGGTTGCTTATCCTTGTACAAGAATCAACCTGTTTGGTGCTTTTTAAATTCTTATTAAACCTTTATTTTGTCTAGTTTAAATGGAATTTTAACCCGTTTAGTGACAAGGATCAACCATAAATCCGCCATTATAAACCTTGGCCAGTGATATTTGCCTCCTTGCAGTAAAATTATTATCATAAAGTACATTTGAGCCTTTATCCAACTATTTCAGCTAAATTATGATTTTTAGTTAAATTGACTACCACTAAACCTTTTAGTGAAAGATGTTATTCACCACATTAGGAATGGTATTGGTGTAAGAGGGTTTATATGTTTGGTTCAACTTGATATCATGCCACTGTATCTTCTATAAAAGGTGATTTATACCATTTTTTTGTAGTAAAAAGGACAGGATTCAACTTTTTATAATATAAGGTAGCATTTTATAAAGTAGGATTGACACTCTAATTGATATTTGAACAGAAGATCTGGGGATGAATCTTTCTAGAGAAAGGAATTCAGATATATGAGTTTGATCTGATGTGCTACCTTTTCCTCTACATATAAAAAACTCCTTTCAACCCTCTAAATTTTCTAGAATTTTAAATAACTTATGGTAAGCTATAGTCTCTATCAGCACAATTGCTTTGATTTTAAGCTAAGATACCTGGTGCTGTGGGTGGCTAACTGTTTCATGCAGCAATTGAGTGTGTCAAGGTGAAAGTCCTTGGATTAAATCATGTTAAGTGGCACACACTCAATAAATCCTTTGATGAGTAAATCAAAAGCTCAAATATACCTGGTTAATAATAATAACAGGGTATTTTGTACTTAAAAAACAGTACAACTATAAGAAGCTTTTTTTATCAACATCTATGTGATATTCTCTTAGAAGATCAAATATAGACTTTTTAAATGTCAGAATATTTTAAAGATATTAACAATCTGATAATTTTCTTACTGTAAAGCTTTTGATGGTTTATTATCAATGATGGTCAGCCAAATTAATCTTGGATAAGCAGTATTTAAAGGAAGGAAGGTTTATAAAAAGCCAGTAGAAATAATTAACTTTTTATAATTATTGTGGGGAATTTCCATTGTTAAATCTCTATATAAGCCATCTTCTGATATAAACCCCTGCTTATTCTATAGCCAAGTTGACTTGGAAATCCCTTCTTAAGTGTAGATTCTATGACCACATCTTACATCAGTCAATAGAGGAGGATAATTCAC
>QTSX02005508.1:0-11906 GCA_014839935.2 Entomophthora muscae
TTGTTTGTTGTGTTTTGTCTTTTGTTAGTTGAGTTATCTGCTCAAGAGATTCAAAATTTGCCAATTTAAATAAATCAAAAAAAGTCAAATTAAATTGTTAATTTTATTTAATATTTTACTTTTCACTCAGCTGAGTTGCCCGCAAAAGTGATTTGAAATTTGGACCAAAAATTTGACAATCCCGCATTTTTATGTTCAGGTTCTGAATTTACAGTATGAAAAAGGTAAAGTGTCGACAATGTTACTTAAGACATTCTTTATAGGAGGTGACATATTAATTTAAGCTTAATTGCACCACTCTAATTTGCTTAACTCCAGCCCAGCAGATGATCTTGAGCAAATAGACAACATTTCTGAGTGTTGACATTATTTTTAATAATAAATTCTATAGTAGCTTACATAGTTACTCACACTTAAATTATTGGATTGCTGTTAGCCACCAATCCACTTAATATATTAAAGACGGAATAAGTGCCACAGATATATTTATAAGATGAACATTTTAACAATCAACTGTATGTGCAATGTCTTTTTCTATATATTAATTTAATAAAAATATTTTTGAATGTACACTCAATTTCTTTTTTGTAGATGTTTTAGTTTTAATATTAAAAATAAGTTTGGCTTAAAAAGTGTTGACATTGACACTTTTACGCTGTTAAAACAAATAAAAATAAGTTCGGTTTTTATTAGTAAATGTAAAGGAAAAATCTGGTTAAATTGAGATTTTTATTAAGCTTAAGATTAAATTGTGTCAAAATGGCCACAATTTTGACATGTTTTCTTGGTTTGCACCCCTGAACACTTTAAAAAAAAGAATTAAGCTAGCACAACTAGCAAAAACATAGGAGATTTTGAGTTTTGAGTTGACAGTGGCCATGTCAAAAAAGTGTCAACATGGGTGCTGCTGCCAACAATACCACTTTGTCAAAGGGATTGGTGCCTTTACTGGTTTGAACCCCATGCACTATGTCCAACTCCGCCTATGCAAGGCAAGAGCTGCACAAAAAAACTTGTGACTGTCTGTCTCCAACGCAAAACTGGATCAAAACAAGCCCAAATCCCCAACACTCTCAAGAAAATTCCTAAGGCTCCACCTTCCAGCACCCCAGGGGAGATGTCACAACATCTACAATTACTTCCTCTTGGGGAATTAATTTCCTGAGTGATTTCCTGACTAATCATTAAGTCAACGACACTCTTATCAATCATACATATAATACATGGATCAAATCTTTTGGATCCTAAATGGAACACTGCTTGGACAAGCCTCATGACTCCCATGACGTACATGGACAGTATGTGGCTTCCCATGATACTATATAATACTATAACTCATATCAATAAATTAGCATTCTCTTCTTAATTTCCCCCGTTGTTTTTATTATGCTTCTCAGGATTATATATGCAACAATCCAAAAAATGTTGGTGGGTAGCCTTTATCAATAGCTGTTTGTCTTGGACAATGGTGTTCTGTGACATCTTTCCAAGGCCAAGCAAACTTATTCATCTTTGATTCTCCATATAAATGGGTGACCAATCAGCTCATAAAGCTGATCAGCTTTATCAGGGTGAAGTACCAAGATAGGCACGCAGGACAAACAACTGTAATGGATCCAACCCCATAAAGTTGAGCTTAGCCTTCCTCCTATTTGACAATAAAGCCCCAGATCAGCTGTGAGTTTTTGTTTTGCCACCTACCAAGGGTCTAGCCTTGGGGTGCCATACTACTGCTAGACAAGAACAGTGGGGATCTGTCCCACCACCCTGAGCTGCAGGGTCACACTTTGAGCTTCCCCGCATGCAAATTTTTCTAGGCCTTGGTACACTACCCTGAAGGGCTCTGCCTTGTGCAAAATGTGCCTGCCTCAAGCAGCTGCATTGCCTTTTAAAAGGGTTTGATCCATTTATTAAGACATAGCTACCGCTTATCTAGCCCGCAGGCAAGGGAAGCCTTGAAGTGACCAAGCCCAAGGAAAATCTGTTGCTATCCTATAGTGACATTTGACAGCCCATTCATGGATCATATCCCTAAGAAGTCCAACTGTGCACACCATATCTTTGATGCTCTTTATACTGATATATAGCAGCAGAGCAGTCATAGTAGAGGTCCCCAAGCAGGCAACAGCTCATAACCATCTCTACCCACCCCATCTTATCACTGCTATAGGCTTTCTCAGCTGATGATTTATTAGCTGAGGCCTCACACTTTGTTCTGCCCTTTCATTCCTTGACCTGGGCTATATAGCCCAGGTAAGTATCATGAGGACCTAGCTTGGATGCCTATACTCCAATTAAGAAACCTTGAGCTCCAGAAGCTTTGTGCATCCAACCTTGGTAAAGGAACTGTCAAAACTGGACCAAAACTCTATGCTTTCTTATAAGTAAGTTGATTGATCCTAAGAGGGATGGTGAAGGCTAAACTGGGGTTGGCTCCTGAAAGAACAGTGAATCAAAGCTTTTTTGACATATGTTTTAGCCATTTGCTGTCTACTGGATCTTTATAGTAGCTCTACAGGCCTGTACAGACTGGCTGGGTAGCAGGACTGATGCTTGCTGGTGGTGACTGGGATCTGGTGCTTGCCTGGATGGTTTTTCTGAGCACCCTTGCCGCAGCCTGGGATCCCCCAGGTCAGCTGCATCAACCTGGTTGTGTTTGGTTCTGTGGGGCTGGCACTTTCTTGGGAGGGAGGAAAAGCTGTGCTCTAAATGGTATGCCCACCCTTGGCCCACAGCTTTCTTGGGCTGTCTGTCCTCTGTGAGCTCTGCTTTCTGGCCCCCGCATGTTGCGGCTGCATCAGACCCCAATCAGGATTGGTCCAGCATGGTGGGCCTAATAGCCTCTGCCCAACTTTATCCACCTTGATGATGGACGCAATATGGAGCTTGCTTGGGCCATGTGGAAGTACACCTAAAGTCCCCTCTTGCAGATGCCATTCCCTCCACCCCCAACCAGGCTAAACTCACCCTTGATACTGGTTCAGACCTGCCTCTTCACTGTGGTATGGGTAATGGAATTGAGAAAGAGATGGACCAGCTTACCCTTCATTATCCAATAACCTTGTGGTTTAATCAAGGTGCACCTACCCCCAGGGAAGTAAAGAAACTGGGCTTGGGCCTCTCTTTCTGGTTTGGAACAAAGGTCCAGTTTGGTGGCGGAGTATTCTGGTCTCTTCAAGCCCCTTAGCTGGGATGCCAAATTCCTTGATTCCAACCTGCTGTGCCTCTTCTGCAAAGGCCTTTACTACCATGTATGCAATGGCTTATTAGGCGCTTGAGCGACCACCTACTTATAAAGAGAAATTGAGTCTTGTGGTACATACTGAGCATTAAAATTTTGAGACTATGGCCCATTGAGATGATTCACAGAAAGAGCCCAACCCTTACAACAGGGCCGCTCTACCCCCCAATACTCCC
This sequence comes from Entomophthora muscae, assembly GCA_014839935.2. Taxonomy (NCBI): domain Eukaryota; kingdom Fungi; phylum Entomophthoromycota; class Entomophthoromycetes; order Entomophthorales; family Entomophthoraceae; genus Entomophthora; species Entomophthora muscae. The sequence continues at coordinate 3,418 of QTSX02005508.1, forward strand.
CAGTTTCAAACACACAATTATCTTGGTTAATTATCCCCCTGCCACCCTTGGGGCTCCCAAGGGCTGACCACTGGTGTAGAGAACACCATTATCCACAGCTTGGCTACCTTCCTGTTGCAACTGAGCTAACTATAGTTCAGTACCTTGATTTGGACAACAACAGTCCAGAAGGAAAGGGAAGGGGTTAAAGATAAGATATTGGCTTTATTGGGAGCTTATCACTATTACTGTGAAAGGGGGCTACTAATCCATATGGAGGTGGTATTGTGGGGTGATCCAGGTATGATGGGAATAGTGCATAGCTCATTGAGGGATTGCTGCCTGGAATTGGCTTGGGTCCTGATTTGGGGATATTGCCTATATTTTGACACTGGCGGCAGAATATCCTGTGTTGTAAGATATGTTATGGGGCGGCTCTATGAGCGCTCCCTGGATGTTTTGAGATATGTTGGCGGGTGGGGTGTTGATCTTGGTTGCACTGCAGACCAACTCCTTAAGTTGGGAGTGTCTTGAGAGAGTGTATCTGGACCTTCCAACCTACCTTATTGGATGGTTCTCCCCCGTTTCTCTGGGTATGGATCGGTCAGTTGCATGGAGTTTTGTCAACCTACTATCCCCAACCTACTTATCCTTGAACACTTGTAGGATCAAGCTGTAACAACTCTAGCTTAGAAGCCAAATTTTATATTCGATAAGAGTTTTGTTCTATCCTCTTGCCTGTTCTCGGTAGGATGCCCGGACGTTGCGGTAACTTTTAGGATCAAGAGGTTGCTTAAGAGCGGGATGCAAGGGGGATCGTGTAAGGGGTTTAGAAAGTTGTCGATGGCTTCATGGAAAAGGTTGGGGGTTGATTAGCAAAAAGGACTTTATTCGGAAAGTATCCTTTTTATTGCTAACTTTGAAAACTTGGCCTTATCAACGCTATCGGTTACTAATCAACCCTATTTATTGCTACAAAGTTTAGTTGTGAAGGTTTGCATCAAAAACGTACAAAAAGTATATTGAAAATTCCCCCAAAATACTTATTGATCAAGAGGGAATTGAACTCTCTGCCCCCAAGTCTGTTGCTTCAAGGAAACAGTCAGAACCTTAAAAATCAGTTGAAATACGTGATAGCTAATATTTTATCTTCTTCCGGGGACAGATTATTTATTTTTGGTGGCTATTTTCGGCAAGCAGAAGCTTGATTTATGACATCACCAAAATATTCTAGAACATACAACTTCAACTTAGGCCAATAAATTTATCTATTTATAGTGCAGTCTAAAATCATGCTTAGTAGGGAGAATATATATAAATATAACTTCTAGAGGGTATTAGCTTGGAATATACTGGTTTATTTTCCTAATGAATCCATGGCAAGAGTATATAAAATAGACAGTGGGATAGTTGAAATCAAATGAGTTGTACAAGATTCTTATTAAAATTACACTAGTCATTTTTTGAATGAGAGGGCGATAAAGAATGCTTCAGGAATGCTGAGTAAACTAAAGTCAAAGAGATTGCCCCTACGTAATAGCAAGCAGCAGGCCCCAAACTCCAGTAAATAGAACAGGCAGCAATTGGTCCAAGAGCACGTCCTAGTTGACCATAGGAGCGGAACCTACCCAGAGCAGCTGCACTGCGGCTCATGTCATTCTGGTTTTCAACTGCCAGGGTCAGCAAAGAAGTCAAGCAGCTGACTACTGTAGCAGAAGCAAAGGCAAGAAAGGCAACACCAAGATACAAGTATTGAATGCTGCCACTCATGGTAGCGACCAATCCAATCACTATGAGGCCTATAATACACCCAAGCATGCCTTGCTTAGCTATCTTTTCAGGCCCCTTCACGCGCCTTACATAGCCACCTTGAACCAAGACAGACAATATTCCAAGGAACCCGAACAGCTTCCCCTGTTGGACATAGGTAAATGAAAATCTGTCCAATGCCAAGAAGGGAAGAGTAAACTCCATCCCAGAAAAGATAAACAAATATCCAAAATGAATTCGATTGATGAGAGCCTCGCTTGAGCTTTCTTGGATTTGAGTGACTGCTGGAGGCGGCCGAAACCCTTTAGTCTCTTCCAGCAATCCAACAAGTAAAACAAGCTCTATAATAATAAGAATACAAGCAAGAACAGCTGCAGAAGAAAAGGGATGTGTTGTAACGAAGCTGGGTAAAAGCACCGCTGGAAACAGATTTTTGGACACACAGTACCCGCTTAGCCCTGGACCTATAGTAAAGGCCAAAGAAAAGGCAATTCCAACCAAAGCCTTTAAATTTAGCTACCATTCGGTCATAAATGTTTACCATGCTCCGTGAGCGGGTTTCGGCAGTAGTGACATCAGCTATGATAGCGGAAGCTAGTTGAACATTGCCTTCTGAAAGTCCACCAAATGTTCGAGAAAGTACAAAGACAGGAAACGTGCTTGCAACCACCCAAACGAGATTAGATATGAGGTTTCCAACCACCGAAATGATGAGTACAGGTCGGCGTCCATATCGATCAGCCGCCTTTCCGATAAACGGCGCAACTGTGAATTGCAATATCGAGAAAAAAGAACCCACGACCCCCCCAAGAAGCGCTGTTTCAAGCCGGCTATCTGTGCCTTTGGAACCAAATATTCCTTCTCGAAAGGCAGCCAAGCCACTTAAAACTTTACCCAGAAAGCTTGGGGCGTCAGTCTAAGGTTTTTATCAGCTTAAAATTTTGATTTTCTGGGACCCCGCTATAGCTGGGGAATAAAAGGATCATATGTGCGCAAATAACGCATTCTATTTAACTGTGCCATAAAATAAGATATAGCTAAGGATCAATTAAAAACAAAAGCGGCAACTTTACTTGAGTTTCAGCCTTTTAAAATAGTAGAGGCCGCCCAATAGAGGGTTCATTTAACTCCTCCGAATATACTTAGAGCGGCCAATTAAGTAAGAAACATGACTGAAACGGTACTTGAAAAGTAGGAATAAAAAATAAAAAAGCCTTACCGAAGTAAATAAGCTCTCTTTGTCCTGATAAAAGGAAATGAGAGAAGGGAAGAGGGGAAGAATGAGAGTGAATGCAAAAAGATCGATCAACAAGGTGAAAAAGACGACAGCGAGGATCCGATTAACATTTTTTTGAACCTTTTTCTGGGGGCTTCGGGTCTTCTTTTGACGTAGCTGACTGTAAATCACAGGATGGCGTAGCCTTCTTCATCGGTAAAAGCTTACTTTGTTGAGGAGAAGTCGTGATAGGCATATCAAGATCTAACGGAGGAGAAGGGCTCAAAGTTGAAATCAAGCTGCCGCTAGAGAATCAAGGAAAATATCGCAGTACTGCAATATAATTATTTAGAATATTGAGCCGCAGTTAGGGCTTTGTTGCACCATTTGAAGCAGCATACCAGGTAATGATGTAAGCAAACTATACCCCTGATCGAAGATGCAGATCAATGGTTTAGCTGATTATGCCAGCTTCATGCGCCCAAGATCAAGCAAGACTGAAGGACGCCCATCTATGCATCATCACGATTGCTTCTGATAGAAATTTATTAGTAGAACGATAGCTTTTTTGAAGTGGAATTTGATTGGGTGCTATTGTTTCCACTTTAAAGCCCAAATTTGGCTAATAAATAAAGCCTAGATATCATCCACCAACATGACATGCTTGATTTAATCTGAATAACCTATTATCTGCTTGAGATGCTTAATAAAATAAAACCACTTATTCTTTGACTTGATCAACAAGCAAAATAACATACATCCAAGAAAGGAATATATTCCATATCCTACTTTTTCATGATCCATTTAACCCAAAACCTTTTGGCCTTTCACTAGGGAACTAGCAGTTAGAAACATAGTTTACCAGGGTTACATCTGGAATAGATTCAACTAAAACGATTAATCCCTGTCCACTAGCGGCAATATTGAGGTTAACTATTAAATAGTGCGAGATCTGGGCTTAAATAGCCGACCCCTGGAAGCTGGCCCTTTCAACCAAGTGGGTTCACTGGGCAGTAGTTTTAAGGCTGCTGAGATAAAAACCAACTTACCCTGAAAACCCCATCTCAGACCACAATCAAATTGAACCTTTGTACTATTTACCTCTAATATATAGGTATAATTGCTCAACCCTGCAATTGATCAAATGTAAACATAATTATCCATTGATATCTGTATAACATATATGGAGATCCACAGATGAGATTATTTCAGCTCCTGTCTAAATCACATAATTTCACTAGTGTAGAAATACAACTAGCTTTGATTTTTTTTGATTGTCAAGTCCAGCATACAAGCTATCTTAATTCCATGTAGGCTTTTCTTATAGCTTAACAACCTTCAGCCACTTAATTTGAAGCAAAAAATGGTTCTAAAATCCCATGGTGTACTCTTGGTTTGGGGCACAAGAGAGACATATTAGAAAGAGAAAGGCCAGGTCTTTGAAAGGACGACAATGTTGTAAACAGGAGAAGAAAACACTATTACTGTTCCATGGTAAGTGATGGCTGCAACCTAGAAGCAGGGCCCTCAGTTAGATTTGGCAACAGTTAAATAGACTTATAAGTTGAGATCTAAGACACTTACAACTTATAAGGATCACACTCAAATAATATCAGAGCAAGAAATTATAGGTTTAATAGAAAGTAAGAAAGGGGTATTTATAGTCTTCACAGGCTATGGGAAAATAATAGAATATATGGTGCCATCCTTAGTGGATAAGGTATCATCCTTAACCTTAGTGGAAATGACAGAAGACAAAGAGAAGTGAAATGGTTGAAATTCATATACAGAGACACCTTTGTATCTGATTTTAGATTAGGAGTTCTTGGAGGGGCAGCTCTAATGGACAAGGTATTACTGGAGGGTTTCATAGTATTAAAAGGAATAAAGATCTGAGATATGTTTAGCTCCATCTCAGAAGATCCTTTCACTGGGGCAAGTTTCTTTGGTCAAAGTTTTTAAAGTTGAATTGTTCAGAAATCAAAAATGGGACCTCTAAAAGTGAAAAATTAAAACACTATGTGAGAAGCAAAATCAAAAATATCAATGATCAAAGTGCAAAAAAAAGATTTTCTGAAAGTTAACTTTGAAGCCAAGTTCATACAGTTTCTAATATAAAGATATAAACTTTAAAACTTTAAATAGACTAAAAAGACCCCAAGAAGTTTAATTCTGCAATAAAAAATACATTCCAGATAGTAAAAATATGCTTAAGCCCAATGTTTTAAAAATAAATTATTTTTTGGTTTCAAGAGCAAAATAACACTTGGAATCATTGTAACTGTATTCAACTAGATATAAAATACAAAACTAAACAAAAAAACTACTTTATAAACTATCATTTCTTTACAAATTTTCATTTCATTTTCAGATTATGTAAAGCTATGATAATACTTTGGTATAAGCAAAATAAAGGAATTTTTCTACAAGATACAGGCATATGATTTCAGTGATTTTAATTGGTGATCTTTTCACTGATAAAATTTCATAGACACTTATCATTAAAACACTATAAAGTACACTACTTGATTATTAAAGGTATACTATGAAATTTTATATTTAATAAAAGATATATGCCTAGGTCTTATGTCAAAACAACAAGGTCAACCCCCAGCAAGGTTCTGCACAAGAGGTTATGTGATCCCCAAACCAACTTCCTCACAAACTGTAGCCAAATGCAGAAGTCAAACCAAATTACTAGATTGAACAACAAGAACCAGTGACAATCCCAGCTCAGCAGAAAGCTCAATTTGGCGCTTCAATTATTACAAGGATCACACCACCTCCTGTCCAATCCAGCTGATTGGTTGTCCCAATCCTTTTCCCTCTATAATGCTCCACCCCAACTATATAATTTCCATATTCCAATAAACATAATTATCTAGTTTCCAAATATTTTCCCTGTTTAAATCTGCTAATACAGCACAGTTATGACAGTGCTAATCTCAGCTTCTCTTGGTGAGTTGGTGGTGCCCTACTTACCTGTGGATGCTCTTGGGTACTGAATGAGGCTATGAGAAGTGTTAACAGTATTACATAATTCCAGGATGGTCTGGTTGCTTGATTCTATATGGCCCTGTAGCACTTGTCAATGAAAGTATATCTACTCATGGGCAACCATTCTTTCAGGAATTTTCAGGAAACCAGGCATAGGTAGAGGCATTGGGCGGCCTGGGATGGGGTTGGGCCAAGCCGGCGGGTAAAGCCCACCATAGAATGGGTGCTAACTTGATAATGTAAGACATAGATTGCCCGAGTAAGGACCAGGGTCCAGAGGTAGGGATCATGGAATCCACCATTCCTGTCAAGGTGATATAGAGTACTTCAAAAAGTTGAGTGGATGTGGTCTCTGAAGCGGTGGGGCTCTGAATTGGGCAATCAGGTTGTGGGGTTAAGGGCGGAGTCATGGGAACAAAGTAAGCAGGCAGATAATTGTACTTGTCTTTGAACAATCTTGGCAACCTCTTGTACCACTTTCCTTCACGTCCTATGTATTCAGTTTCCCTAGTCCTGGCCAAGGGGTCAGCAATGAGGATGGTCTCCAAGTTGTACTCTGTGTAGGCCAGGTTGGGCGGGTATTTGGTAAAATGCACAGGTCCAAAGGGGGCTCCTGGGGGACAGTATAGTGCCTGGGTGGGATCAGCAGGTTGATCTCTAGAGGGGGAAGGCTCCTGATGGTCTAATTGAATGGAGTTAAGAAGGAAGATCACTAAGACTAGGTAAGGTAAGATTTGTTCAAACCAAAGGTTCATAAAACTTTATTATTGAAAATGAGGATGTGGTCATCACCATACTGCCAAGGTTTTTATACCATGGGACTTTGCTTCTTCAATTTTTGCAGGGGTCAGGTTTTCAGACAAGGCACTGGAAGGGCATGGATCTTGGATTAGAGTATTACGGGCAGCAGATCCAGGTTGTGCCTGCTCTGATGAATAGAAGTGGCAATGCTTTGTTCCACCACCACTGTTCACTATGTCACCTGAGTAGTTCAATTTTACTACCCATTCTAGACAGAAGACTGGCAGTTGCTGGTGGTCATTAGCAGAGTTAACAGTAGGTTTTGTTTTAACCTCCTTAAGGCAAGCTACAACCTCTGCATAGGTCCGGATCTTTGGTGGCTCAAGGTTGGCATCAATCTGGTGACCATTTGGGGAATTGTCCTTGGGAGACTGGCGGGCCTTGGAGTAACTCGTCAACTCAGTTTTGCAATTTAGCAAGTGGGCAGGTTCCCATCCATTTTGTGTGACTTGAGTAGAATTTGGAGGGTCAGGGTTTGATTCCAGGGTTTCTAATGTTGATTTTGAAACTCCAGTATTGGCTCTTGGAAGGTTGATAGTAGGTCCTTCCCCAACCTCCATTAGCCAGGTTACATCTCCTTTGTAGGTATGGGTCTTCATTGGCATCAGTTTGGCAGCAGACTGGCAACTATTCAGGGAATCCTCTGTAGTAGACTGGCGGGTTGCGGAGTAATTTAACAATTCAAGCCTGTGACTTAACAGATCGGCGGGTCCTGGACTGTCCTGGAGGGTTTGATCCTCTTTCAGGGAACTGGGGTTCAACTCTTGGGTTTTCAATACAAGTATTGAAATGTCATTCATGACAGGAATACTCCTGACATAACCCTAATACTGACTGAAAGGAAAAGTTGGGGAAAAATAACTGAGGCCCCAATTTTTGAGGCAAAATTTGATATGGAATTCCCCCTATTAGGGAAAAATAAAAATAAAATTGGGGAAAAATTGGATCTTGGTGGGCGCCAAACTAATTTATCATCCAAGCAGGTGCCCGCCGTCCCTGCGCAGACGCTTGCCACGCCTGCCAGCACCCAGCCAGCCACCTGCGAGCCCTCTGCTAGCTGCCAACGCACCCACTGCCAGTCCCCAGCCCACCCGCTTGCTCCCCAGGTCCCAGCCGGATGCCTGCCACCCACCTGGGTCCCAGGGCCCACCCTGCAACCAATTGAAAATTCCTCTGGGGTACAACCAATCAAATAAGTCCCTGAAATCAGGGAAAAGTGCAGAAGACAAAATTCCCCCTCCAGAAGAGGGCAGGAATAATGATTCAGATTTTAAAAATAAGTTTACCACCAACCAATTAGGTGCTGAATCACAGGCTGCATGGACAAGGCCAAATTCCATCCAAAACAATGTTCTTGGCACCAAAATAACTTTTGAAAAGGAATTGACTCCCAACCTTCACCTAGCACCAGGACAACATGAAACTATTGGTTCATCTCAAGAATTTCTCAACCAGCCACGGCTAGCAGGAGAGCAGGAATTCAACCATCTTCCCAAGCCCCAATTGCCATTCCTATTTTCCAAACTTCTGGGATCTCCCATCCCCTGTTTTTCCCTCCCAATTGCAAATATTTGCATAGGGGAGAGGACTATAAATAAAGGATCCCACCTCAGTAATAGCTTGTGCTATTATTGAGATTAATACCCTCAATAAAGTGAAATTCAACTTACAACTAAAAAGTTAAACTACCAATCAGCCCCTGCCAACCCTCCAATCCAAGGAATAT
>QTSX02005509.1:2500-7500 GCA_014839935.2 Entomophthora muscae
CACGTCATTAATTCCTGAAGCAACTATAATCTTTTTCAGAGTATCACTCACATTCACTCTTTGTAAACTAGACTGCAAATAGAATCAGAGACCTTATCTGTAGCTTTGTTTACAAAAAAATAAGCATAAGTAGACTATCACAACCTTCATTCAAGTCTTCAACTTAAAAGCAGGTTATGCCCTTAAATTATTTACATCACACAAATCAAGCCACAACAAATTCAAAATCAACAACATATTGTAACTTAATCAATGTAGGTAGCCGTAGCCCCTACACCCATAATTCTACACAACATTGCATCTCTTGAAATCATAATGACCGGTCATTGTGAGTCAGCAAACAAGATAAAAGCTAAGCTTTAGAAGAGAAAACCCAAAATTCAGAAATGACAGAAGCCATTAAAAATAAACTTGAAACCATTCATAAACTTATTATTCCCTTAAAGCTCATAAAAGATTCTATCAGCTAAGATCTTAAGCAAACCAAAGTTTACAAAATTTCAAAGCATAAATAAAACCAATTAATCTGCTTCAAGTGAATTCAAAATTAAATCGTCTACAATCTTCATTACAAGCTTATCAAAAATGATTTCCCTCTTTCCAAATCATATAACTACAACAGTTTATAGCAACTGAAGCTACTATATATGCGTTCAACTGGTAAGTTACCAGACAATCCTACTCCCTACTCCTAATTCCAATCCCCTTTTTCAAAAAGATTAAAAGAATTTGTAGTTTGTAAAATTCCCCAGCAAAACACCTTGGTGAGTTGTGTTGCCACAAACTCAATATTTCTGAATAAACCAAAAATATTTATAAATATATAATTTACATATTTAAATCTCTGGTTTTTAGTACAAGTACTATGGTCGAAGGCATAGCCAACTCCCATGATTTTACTTGATCTTAAGCATGAAACATCTAAAAGGATGCACATCCCTAAAACGCAATAAAATCGTGTTTTAAATGCTTTTTACCTTACTAATCAATAAAGAAAAATAAGGATTTTATTTTTTTACCAAACTAACTTTACAAGAAATCGCTGCTATCCTGAAACTTGAAGTTCTTCCACCTCACCAAAAAAACATTGCTAGGCTTGCATAAATGCAAGCATAGTTCTGTTCTTTTGATAAAGTTTCACAAAAATTGTGTAACAGATCAGCTAGTGTTAGAAACACACCATCCCTTCATAACTCTGCAAAAGTATCAAGACAAAATCCATTGTCACTCTACATCATATGAAAGAATGTTTTGATTTCTTCAGAAAGAGAGGTTTTAAGGCGCAAATCATAGCACCACTCAGTTTAAAAGACTAAAAGTTACTTTCAACGTTCCTCATATTGTATGCCCCAATGTTTTTTAAGAAACAAAGGGAAAAAAGTTTGTAGGTTTGCGGCCTTCAGCCTTGATAAAATAGATCTAAAACAAAACTGCAAGAGCTTTGCTTTATTAGAATTTTACCCTGACGTCCAGAAACAAATTCTAGGCACTTACTAACAATACCCTAATTTTCTGGTCCAAATGTTTTTTCAAACAAGAGGCAAAAGTTTGCAGCTTCATAACTATCTATTTTTTACAAAACAAACCTCAACAAAAACTAAACTACAAGAGTTATAGTTTTATCAGAAATAGATTTTGTGAAAAATATCAAGATACAAAATACTACTCACTACCCATCAAATCCCCCTAAAGATAATGTCTATTTGCTCTTTTGAAAGAACAAATGATAAAAGTATGTAGATTTGAACTTTTAGTTTTTATAAAACAAATCTCTGCAAAAACAAAGCTGCAAGAGCCTTGCTTTATTAGAAATAAATTTTAAAAACATGTCAAAAAACAAATTTCCAAACTACCATTATCAGTAGTTTCCCAGGCTTAGTTCAAATGTTTTTTCAAACAAGAGACAAAAGTTTGCAGATTCATACTCATCTACTTTTTACAAAATAAACCTCATCAAAAACTATATAGTTTTAACAGAAATAGATTTTGTGAAAAATATCAGGATATAAATTTACTCACTACCTATACAAGCCCTCTGAACGTTTGGTCCAATTGTTTTTATCAAACAAGAGGCAAAAGGTTGATATTTGTTATTTGGCATTTCCACAAAATCAAATTAAACAAAACAAACCACAAAGATTTTATTTCATTAGAACTTGGTTTTGTAAAAATGTCAAATTATCTCACTACCCAACAAGCTTTCAGGTTTTTTGGTCCAAATGTTCTTTTTATCAAACAAGAGACAAAAGTTTGTAGATTTATAAATCTCTGTTTTTTACAAAATAAATCTCATCAAAAACATAAACTACAAGAGTTATAGTTTTATCAGAAATAGATTTTTAAAAAATAAACCTCATCAAAAACATAAACTGCAAGAGTTTAGTTTTATCAGAAATAGATTTTAAAAAAATAAATCTCATCAAAAACAAACTGCAAGAGTTTAGTTTTATCAGAAATAGATTTTGCAAAAAATATCAAAATGATAAATTTACGCACTACACAAATAACCTGGAAAAAAGTTAAAAAACAGTTTTCAACAAAGCTTGTGATTTTACTCATGTCTTTTACTACTAGTCTTACTAATTTCAAGCAGGCATTAAGTTAATAACACTCCCAATAACATGTTACAGTATAAAGGGATGGCTCGAAACTTTCATTTCATAGGTGTAGATAGGTTGAGTACCCCCTCTACATAGTATAAAATACCCCCTTGATAGCTTTGAAAACCCTCGCTACATAGTTTTGAGAGGTCAAAACCTTCCTTTTTGGGACAGGTCCGAACCCCCCTAAATGCATGAATTAACATGAAAAGGCTTAAATGCAATGAAATTTTAACATTTCATTGTATTTCTTCATGTAAAAAGGTCCAAATATACAGTTTTTTTGTGGCTTTTTAATGAAAAGCATAAAAAAGTGAACTTTCTTGTGTACTTTTTGGCAAAAAGCTTGAATTCAAAAAGGTTTGAAAACTTTTAAGCCAAAATCCGAGCCTTATTTTCATATATAAATTGGTTTAAAAAGGTTAAAAATATGACTTTTTTTAAGAATTTTTCAACCAAATTGCACCAGAATGTTTATTTAATGTGTTTTTAGATGGTAGGGATAAAAGAGTTGGTTTTAATTTCCATATGTGTGAAAAATTAAACTTTTAAAATGTTTAAAAAGGTTTGAAAAGCCAAAGACCAAAGTCCGCACCTCATTTTCATATGTAAATTAGCTTAAAAATGTAAAAAATATGACTTTTTTTAAGAATTTTTCAACCAAATTGCACCAGAATGTTTATTTAATGTGTTTTTAGATGGTAGGGATAAAAGAGTTGGTTTTAATTTCCATATGTGTGAAAAATTAAACTTTTAAAATGTTTAAAAAGGTTTGAAAAGCCAAAGACCAAAGTCCGCACCTTATTTTCATATATAAATTGGTTTAAAAAGGTTAAAAATATGACTTTTTTTGAGAATTTTTCAACCAAATTGCACCAGAATGTTTATTTAATGTGTTTTTAGATGGTAGGGATAAAAGAGTTGGTTTTAATTTCCATATGTGTGAAAAATTAAACTTTTAAAATGTTTAAAAAGGTTTGAAAAGCCAAAGACCAAAGTCCGCACCTCATTTTCATATGTAAATTAGCTTAAAAATGTAAAAAATATGACTTTTTTTAAGAAATTTTCAACCAAATTGCACCAGAATGTTTATTTAATGTGTTTTTAGATGGTAGGGATAAAAGAGTTGGTTTTAATTTCCATATGTGTGAAAAATTAAACTTTTAAAATGTTTAAAAAGGTTTGAAAAGCCAAAGACCAAAGTCCGCACCTCATTTTCATATGTAAATTAGCTTAAAAGTGTCAAAAATATGACTTTTTTTGAGAATTTTTCAACCAAATTGCACCAGAATGTTTATTCAATGTGTTTTCAAAAGGTAGGGATAAAAGAGTTGGTTTTAATTTTCATATGTGTGAAAAAACACACTTTTAAAAAGGTTTAAAAAGATTTGAACACTTTTTGAACTAAGGTCCGAGTCTTAGTTTTATTATGTTTTCATATGTAAATTGGTTGTAAAAGCTTAAAAATATGACTTTTTTGAGTATTTTAACACCAAATTTCACCATAATGTTCGTTTTTTATGTGTTTTCATGGTATGAATAAAAGAGTTGGTTTTATTTTCAGTATGTGTGAAAATTTAAACTTTTAAAAGTGTTTAAAAAGGTTTGAAAAGCAAATCTGCACTTTATTTTTATAAGTAAATTGACTTAAAAATGATAAAAGTATGACTTATTTTGAGTATTTTACAACCAAATTGCACCAGAATGTTATTTGATGTGTTTTTATATGGTAGGAATAAAAGAGTTGGTTTTAAATTCCATATGTGTGAAAAATTAAACTTTTAAAAAAGATTTAATTAACAGTTTCGTTTTTTGCCTTTTAGTTTTAGACTTTTTATCTCTGATCGGAACGTTCATACCTTTGGGGAACACACTGCTTCTCGTCAGCTCAGCAAAGTTAAGCCCCAAATGGCATGGTCAGTACTATTATGGGGGACCAAATGGGAATACCGTGTAATGTTCTACTTTTTGCTATAATTATTAATAACTAGATGCCTTATACATGATAAATATTTTTGAGTGTAAGTTTATTTTTATTTGTTGATGGTTGTTAAATACAATGATAGTAGCATACAAGATTTAGTTTCAAAGTGTTTTTAACTAATGAAATATGAATAATGTTTGATGTTTAAAGACAAAACAACACAGTTTAGCATTAATAGATTAATCATGGATATTTTAAAGATAAAGAACCCAATTTTAGCAGTGTAAATCATTTATAAATAAATAAAAAGTTTATCTGGTTAATTTCAAATAATTAATCTCACAAGTTTGCAGCCCAAATAAAACAATATTTAAATAAATAAAAAGTGTGATTGAAATAAGATTAAATAAATAAAAAGTTTATCTGGTTAATTTCAAATAATTAATCTCACAAGTTTGCAGCCTAAATAAAACAAT